>JXTB01000193.1:61583-75954 GCA_002914805.1 Parasponia andersonii | reverse complement strand
TCAAATCTCTATCAATCTAGTCCCCCAAAATTTGCAATTTAGTCCACTTGAACAAAACTTTTGCAAATTAGTCCCCACAATATTTTATCCGGAAAATTGGTAAAATGCCCAAATTACCCTCGAAAAATTCCGGGTTTTTACACGTATTAACATCATATGCAGGAAGAAGTGATTACCCTATCAAACAAGAGCAAAGCAACCTGGTTTAAGCAACTCTACACATTAACTGATCGTTCTTTTGTAAACATGACAAGAGATTTGGGATACTACTGGCTAAGGATGGTATTCTACTTGACAGTAGCAGTATGTACTGGAAGTATCTACTTCAAAATCGACACTTCCAACTTGGCCATCATTGCGAGAGCCAAGTGTCAGGCTTTCGTTTATGGCTTCATGATTTGCTTATCCAACGGAGGCTTACCATCTTTCATAGAAGAGATCAAGGTAATTTATAAGGAAAACGAATAATAAAATTCAATATTTTATTATATAATAACTCTTTTTTCACTAATATCTATAAAGTAGTCACTCTTCGTATTATAAATTATCGAACGGATCATGTCAAGACTTTTGCCAACTGAATTAGCTAATTATTAACGTTTTAAATTCATAATTTAATCAATTTAATATTTGTATTAAACTCCATGGTGAAACCTAGGTTTTGGATCGTGAAAGATTCAAAGAGCATTATGGAGCAGCTGTAATAATGATCTCAAACTTCCTCTCCTCGTTTCCATTCTTGGTGGTGATGGCTCTCTCTACAGGAACAATAATCTACGAAATGGTGAAATTTCGTCCAGGGTTTTCTCATTACAGCTATTTTGTTCTCAATCTTTTCTGCTGCCTTTCTGTTATAGAGAATTGCACGATGCTCGTCGCTTTTTTGGTTCCCAACGTCCTCATGGGCATAGGAATTGGCACTGGTCTAATTGTAAGTATACATATTGATGATCATCTATGCACCAGTCATTAAAAAAAATAAAATAAATTTTGCACTACAAAAGACCTACAATTAATTGTGACTAAGTGAACAATTCCCTGATTATAACATTGAACACACTACTAAAAAATGTTGTCATTTGTATTGTTACTAACTGGTATAACTAAAAGTTATAATATGAAAAGGAGAATGTTAGAAAATTGTCACAGATTCTTAGTCACAATTAATTTCATCGATCATTATATACAGTAAGTTGTAACGACATATACAACGAATTGTATATGTAACTAAATCTTGCTTCCGGTCACAACGATATATAAGTTTATCAGCAAATTAAGTAACGACTGCATACGCGTGTTATGTATATATATATAAATAGGTGTTCATGATGATGGCATCTGAAATCTTCAAACCCATATCTGATCTCCCAAAGTTCTTTTGGCGCTACCCAATGTCTTTCGTCAGCTTCGCATCTTGGGCATTACAGGTAAACCTATTTGTATCCCATCTGAAATGTTTTGCATAAACTACATGTGTGTAATGTGATAGATACATGTAGGCACTGGATATAGTCTCGTTCAAAGATCGGTCCTTTTATATGATTTGGTCAATTCCAAGTATATTATGTGTTGGCTAAATTATGTGACGAGACATGTTCTCGAGCGGGGCTACATCTTATCTGGAGACATACATATACATATATATGCATATACATGTTTACATCTATATATATAACATGATTAGTTCAGATATCTCTAACTATATATCTTTTTCAATTTCTTTCGAAACTAATTTTGTGTGATGCCCCTCCACATAATCATTGCTTAGAAACATAATATCACATAGTAGTTAGAATATTTATTTACTCGATCTTATTTGCCAAGCTAATTACTAGTATATACTAATAAATATTTTAGGGTGTCTACAAGAATGACATGATTGGTCTAGAATTCGATCCACTGGTTCCTGGAGACCCAAAGCTGAAGGGTGAAATAATCCTCCAAACAATTTTTGGAATTCCTTTGGATCATTCCAAGTGGTGGGATCTGATGGCTCTCATGTGTTTGCTAATATTACATAGACTAATTTTTGTTTTGGCCCTCAAATACAAGGAAAGCATATCACTACATTCTAAGCTCTATGTCTCTGCCGCGTTCCAGCAAATAGCCAAGAGATTTTCATCACTAAGACAACAGTTTAATGCGTCCAAGAGAAACCAACCTCTCTATTCCTTATCTTCTCAATTGGGCCTTACATCTCCTATGCGACCTTAGTCATGTAGGCTTTTGATGTATTCATCTATAATAATATCAAACAAGCTGTGTAACAGTAATACGTTAGTATTACATGCAATTTTACATAGCATATGTATGTTGTAAGTTTCTTGTAAAATAAATTTATGTGACAGATAAAGGTTTAATTAATTATTTTCTTCATAAGAATTTATAAGGAAAAAGAAAATGTCTCGTGTAGTTTTCTTGAATGCATGATGTTTATCGAAAATGGCCAATTTAAAAGAGAATATCACCTTGGAATCGAAAATATTTTGTATGCGTAACTCTATTGAAATTAAAATAGTATCAAGTTATATCTAGTTTTTATTACTATTTGACACTGATGTTTTCAATATTTCAGTCCTAGAACATAAATAATATGAATAACACTGACTCGTTTATTCAAGACAAATGTTGAAAGGTTTGGTTGATCACCTCCAGAACCGAGGGTTGGGCCATCAAATAAAAAGGTAATTAACAATATCTTGGTTATATCGACTAATGTATTGAATATAAATATCTATTTAATTTACCTAGTTGATTATACTTTAGTAAAGTAATATCTGATTTATCATGAATATCTAATGGGGCCTTTCAAGATTTTCAGGGAATTTATCGAAATGTCTGATTTGACTTATTTGAATGATTTTTTACGTGATTGTTATACGAGTTGTGCCGTTTAACCCGGACAGATTCTTATCACAGGGTATATAACCTTTTGTGATACGTTTGTTGGAAATAAAACAAGCTTTATTACTCACTCAAATATTATTACAAGAGAAAATTCTCAATTTCACTCTTCAAGCTCACTCACTCACTAGAAATTATGCTTCTTTTTTTCTTAGAAGCTTTGCTTCTTACTTGATACTTAGAACTCAAATAGGGAGGATATTTATACTACATAAAAAATAAGGAGAACTACACAAATAAATAATTACAAAAATTCTTAGACTACGCATATTTTCTTCTACAAACTTCTAATAATATTCTAAGTAATCAAATGATTCACATACAAAAACTAATATCTATCGAACACTAAAAGATTCTACGTGGAAAGCTTATTCAATTTGGACTTGGACTTCTTATTTTATCAAACAAGCTGTGTAACAGTAATACGTTAGTATTACATGCAATTTTACATAACATATGTATGTTGTAAGTTTCTTGTAAAATAAATTTATGTGACAAATAAAGGTTTACTTAATTATTTTCTTCATAAGAATTTGTAAGGAAAAAGAAAATGTGTCGTGTATTTTTCTTGAATGCATGATGTTTATCGAAAATGGCCAATTTAAAAGAGAATATCACATTGCAATCGAATATTTTGTATGCGTAACTCTATTGAAATTAAAATAGTATCGAGTTATATCTAGTTTTTATTACTATTTAACACTGATGTTTTTAATATTCAGTCCTAGAACATAAATAATATGAATAACACTGACTCGTTTATTCAAGAGAAATGTTGAAAGGTTTGTTTGATAACCTCCAGAACCGTGGGTTGGGCCATCAAATAAAAAGGTAATTAACAATATCTTGGTTATACCGACTAATGTATTGAATATAAATATCTATTTAATTTACCTAGTTGATTATACTTTAGTAAAGTAATATCTGATTTATCATGAATATCTAAAGGGGCCTTTCAAGATTTTCAGGGAATTTATCTAGGTGTCAGATTTGACTTGTTTGAATGATTTTTTGAGTGATTTCTATACGAGTTGTGCCATTTAACCCGGACAGATTCTTATCACGGAGTATACGACCTGTTGTGATACGTTTGTTGGAAATAAAACAAACTTTAATACTCACTTAAATATTTTTATAAAAGAAAATTCTCAACTTCATTTTACAAGCTCACTCACTCACTATAAATTATGCTTCTTTATCTCTTAGAAGTTTTGCTTCTTACTTAATGCTTAGAACTCAAATGTGGAGAGATATTTATACTACATGAGAAATAAAGAGAACTACACAAATAAATAATTAAAAAATTCTTAGGCCACCTACATATTTTCTTCTACACACTTCTAATAATAATCTAAGTAATCAAAGGATTCATATACAAAAAACAAATATCTAGAGAATACTAAAAGATTCTAGGTGAAAGGCTTCTTCAATTTAGACTTGGACTTCTTATTTTATAAGCTTTGCAATTGGGCTAACTCCAACTTATTGGACCTTATGTTGATAGGCCTAGAATACTTCTTATGGAATAAACAAGTGTATTTTTAACACCCGCCCTTAAATTTGTTTTATAACACCAAGCAAATTTCTTAATCTTGCGAAGTGTTCAAACTTGAGTGGCTTGATGAAAATATTATCAATCTTATCAACTTATTGGACCTTATGTTGATAGGCCTAGAACACTTCTTATGGGATAAACAAGTGTATTTTCAACACCAGCCCTTAAATTCGTTTTATAACACCAAGCAAATTTCTTAATCTTGCGAAGTCTTCAAACTTGAGTGGCTTGATGAAAATGTTAGCAATCTTATCATGTAATCTCACATACTCTAATGGTACTTCTTTATTTACAATACATTCTCTTATATAATGATAGCGAGTGTCGATATACTTACTTCGATTATGGAAGACTGGATTCTTAGCCAAAGCTATTACTGACTTATTATACATGCAAATCTTTATTGGCTTCCTTTGAGGAATGTTTAATTCTTTCAACAACCTTCTTAGCTAGATTGTATAACTAACACATGAAGCAGAAGCTATGTACTCAGCTTCACATGTTAAAAGAGTGACAATAGGTTATTTCTTAGATACCTAGGTGAAGGCGGTTTCTCCCATAAAAAATACAAAACCAGTTATACTTTTTTCATCATCAATATCTCCAGCCCAGTTACTATCACTGTAACCAATGAGTTTGTAATCATTGGAAATTGAAGAGAACAAGCCAAGATTGATCATACTTTTTAGGTAACAAAGAATTCTCTTTGCAGCTTTGAAGTGAGTAGTTGTTAGAGATTTTATATAATGACTCACTAGTCTAGTTGCAAGTACCAAAGGCATCCAACAAGGCTCTTGAAGAGAGCTGGATCCACCTTTTTTGTTTCATCATCTTTGAATAATTTTATTCCGCACTCCACTAGTGTACTTATCAGCTTGCAATCATCCATATTAAACTTCGTTAGAATCTCCTTTGTATAGCTTTCTTAAGAGATAAAGATGTCTCTTCCTTTTGCTTGACTTCTATGCTGAAGTAGTATGCTATAAGTCTGATGTCTGTCATTTCAAACACATGTATCATTACTCTCTTGAATTCGTCGAATATCCTTGGATAATTTTCAGTGAATATAAGATCATTCACATACATGCATATGACTAGAATGTCTCCATCTTTAATTTTAACATAGAGAGCATATTCATAAGGGCACTTAGTGAATCCATTCTTTTGGAAATATTTGTCAATTCGGCTGTTCCATGCTCTTGGTGCTTGCTTTAGACTATAAAAAACCTTCTTAAGCTTCAAAACCTTATCTTCATACCCTTTCACTTTATAATCCAATGGTTGTTCGATATAGACTTCTTCTTCAAAAACTCTATTAAGAAATGCAGACTTTACAATCATCTAGTGAATCTTCCATTTGTTCTGAGCAGCAAGAGAAATAATTAGTCTTACAGTTTCTAATCGTGCAATAGGAGCGAATACCTTGTCATAGTCAATGCCGACTATTTGACTATAGCCTTTTGCAACTAGCTTTGCTTTGTATCTTTTTACCTCTCTATTGGCATTCTTCTTAACCTTGTATGCCCATTTTAAACCGTTACCTTTCTGACCTCTGGGAAGAGTGGATACCTCTCAAGTGTAATTCTTCTTTATGGCTTTGACTTTTTCATCTATCACATTCCTCCACTTTTCATCTTGTACAGCCTCTTAGAAGTTCACTGATTTACAATCAGTAAATAGGCAAAATAGAGTGAGGTTTTCGAGTCTATCGGTCACCTCATATAGATCTTCAAGACTTCTTGTATATTCTTCACGCCTTTTAGTTAAGAAAGATGGAGCTGAATCTTTATGAGTGGATGATGTTAGTGAGAAAGGTGGAGTAATAGCCTCTTGATGGACTTCTCTTGCTTGCTCTACTAGTGTTTCTTCATCTTCAAATTATAGAAAGAAATTGTAGTCATTTGTTTGAGAACCAAAGTCCCATTTACCTTCTTCATCAAATATTACATCTCGACTAAACAGTCAAAAAAAAATATCTATAAATAAATAAATAAACAAAATGGCTACTGAATTATGACCCATATATATATATATATATATACACACACATACATAAAGTACTTGGGGGCGTTGTTAATAAAGAGAAAGATCAAATTCTCGAACGAAGAAAGGGAGAAAGAAAATCTTTCAAGAAAGTAGGAGCCTATAGACATGATCCGCAACACCGTCATAAATTGTAATAAGAAAAGATGCATTTGGCAAATCCATCAAATAAAGTACATTACACAATTGTTCTAGACATTTAACCGAAATTTAAGGAGTGCAATTCTACTGCTAAAGTTCTCATAATGCAATAAAAGAAAGATAAAGACTATCACAAAAACAGGAAAATAGAAAACTTCGGGATTCTCTTCTTATAAGCAACATGTTCAAGCTTAGACTGCCGAGGTCCTAAGTCACACCAGATACCAAATAAAAAGTATCTGGACAAAGTTTCTTGCTGATATAAGCACTTAAATTGAACCCAACGACTAAACAAATATAGTGATTAAACAATAAGAGATTCTGAAAATGAAAGTTATACCAAGATGGAGTACAAATATACAAAATATGCTTATTTACAGGTTAAAAAAGGAATAGAAAAGTGAAACTTAGTTAAGAACTATAAAACCTAACATACACACTAATTTTAAAACAGTAACTAAAAAAAAAGGATATTCACACCAGATCAATGGCTTAAAGAGAGACAAGGTTGCACCATCCACTTTGGGGAAAAGGAAGAATAAATGATACAGAACATTCTTGAATAAAAGAGAGCAAAATAGAAATGAATCGTGGAAGTAGGTTTTTTTTTTTGAAGAAACTTTTTTTTTTTTGAAGAAACATTTATGCACAAAAGAAAAGTATAGAACTCTTAAGAAATGTTAACATACACCATGATAATCTATTGCAGAACTTTTTGTAGTTATTGTTGCATTCATAACACTCTGAAGCTGAATTTCCTCAATGCCTTAATTTTCTCCTTCATTCAAGGGAGCTATTTCTACAGTCAAGTCAAAAAAAAAAAACAACAAAGAAAAAACAGAGAGAGAAGGATCTATTAATAACAAACAAAACAACGTTGTAAACATATGTGTATCAAGAAATAGCTAATCGACACTTTCAGCTGAATTTCTGCTTGCACAGGAAGAATATTCCTAGATAGTTGGTGCAACCATTTTTAAGAGATTCATATTCTAGCACACTCGCTACCAAGGACATGATCAACTAAGGAAGATTGGAAAAATAAAAAGGTCCACCTAATAGACTTTCTCTATCAAGAGGCTACAACTCTAAAGTCCAAAACATGCGTACTCAAATGAATCATTTGAAGTTCATAATGCACTCTTGATGCAACTCGCTAAGAGGAGTTTTACACTTGTTATGACCGAACTTGAAAATCCTAAAAATTTACATTTTAGGTTGATCGAAAATGACATTCGGTCGACCAAAAACTCACTCTAGAAATGCAATTTTCTGAGAAGAATTGGTCAACAAAAAATGACTACTGGTTGACCAAAAGTGCGATTTCTGTGATTTTTTTAGCATTTTAGTTATCCATTTTTGGCATTTTAACTTTATTTTGTTGCTTTTTTCAAATATTTTATTATTTTAAACTAGATTTTTATATTTTCTTTAGTTCCTTATATATTGCACTACTTTTGGACTCACGGACTACCACTTAAATACTCATGATCTTCCCAAAGTATACCTGATGTGGGACTTGGAACATTATAATCTCCTCCTATTAAAGGCTTAGCATCCTCGTTAGGGGGTCCATATTCAATATCCCACATATAACCCCTATGGACAGGGTCCACATTAATCACGATTCCGTTCTGTGGCAGCCTTCCAAGGCCGACACAGATATGGACTAGGTCGGGTTTGATACTAAATGTAACACCACTAGGCCTCACCTAAAAATGCTAGCTTGAAGGTACTTTTGGGTTCATAGACCATCACTTAAATACCCATGATCTTCTCAAAATATATCCATTGTGAGACTTAAGGCGTTACAATCTCTATACAATAAGAGCCTAGCGTCCTCGCTACGGGGTCCACATTCAATAGCCCACATATAATCCCTATGGGCGAAGTCCATACTCACTATGATTTTGACCCGTGGCAGCCTTCTAAGGCCCACACAAGTATGGAGTAGGTCAGATTTGATACCAAATGTAACACCACTGGGACTCACCTAAAAGTGCTAGCTTGAAGCTACTTTTGGGCTCATTGACCATCACTTAAATAACCATAATCTTTCCAGAATATATCCGACGTTAGAAGGAGAGAACATGAGAACCAGTTACTAAAAAATAAGGTTTATGTTCTACATATTATGCAAGGATACAAGAAAAGACAAAAGATCCCTTACCTATAAGATATTATTTGGGGTTATATTAGTAATTCAACAATAGACCATTTAAGAAAACTCAAAGACTAATAATCTGCTTAGTTTATACGTATGCTCTGTAGAGAGAGAAAGTGGAGGCTATACGTTTAAGAAGAAGAAGATGGTGAAGACTATTATCATGGGTTATTGAGACTCACACCAAAGGTGATAAACTATTAACTAATGAAGTTTTATATTTTAGATTGATTTCGGGATTGAGATGGAATATCTAGGGTTAGGATTTTGAATTGTTTATATATTATTTATAAAATATGAGGAAGTATCTGATAGAAGATGAAACCTATTGATATTAGGATTTAAATAAGACAAATTTTGAGTGATTTGGTTAGGTAAATAGGAAGTTATGAATTTTTGAGTTTATGGCTAAGATGTAAAAATATAGTAGAGGTTCTAACTGCTTTTTAAGTGAACTTTGCTAGTCTAATTAGGTCATATTTAGCATGGTTGGAAAGTTTCTCGAATTATCTTTCTAATAGTATATAATTTGTCAAAAATGGACTTATAAGTAGAGAATTATAACCAATTAAAATGAGTACTACGAATCTAGAAAAATCTAAAACTTTGGGTATGTTTAACAAAACATGGTAGCATTTTATAGGGCTTTATAAGATTTATCTATAGACCTTATAATCACATTTTTAGTACCATTAGGATCCTCATGACTTATAGAATAGGTCTCTTAAGTTTGGTGAATTTTAGAGAGATGTTAGAATTGTTATAAATCATGAGAAATTGGCAATATTAGAAATAGTTAGGAGGTTGATTACAGAAGATGCATGGTTAACAAGTAGTCAATATTTTTGTTATAATTAGAGTATGATTTTATTATTGTGATACTTAAATATGATTTGCATGATAATAGGTATTTCAGAGGTTATGTTGATTATTTTGATTAAATAAGCAAAACAAATGAGGTAAGTAACGTTTGATCTTTTCTAATAGTCGTCCTCATCCAAATGCTAAATATTTTATTGTTTTATTATTTCTAAAAGAATCATGTTTACAAATATTTTCTTTAAAATATGATTTCAAGTAAAAATATATTTTTCTAATAAGACTATTTATTGAAATATCTTAATTTTTACAAAAAATGGTATGATTCTATGTTTTATACTAAATTATGGTTCACATATATGAATTATTATTGAACGTGTATAATATAATAATGAGATGAAAGTGAAATTGTTTATAATTTGTTATTATAAATAAGTATTTTAAAACTCTATTTAGTGATTATGCACGTGGACCCAATCCACAAGGGTTATATGTAGATAGTATAGACCTAGCTATAAGGTTAAATATAGTATATTCATGATTCGTACCCGACTATAAGGATTATCTTTACAAGATTCGGACCTAGCTACAAGGATTATTTGTGGCAGATTCAAACCTAGTCACAGGAGTTAAGTGTGGCTATAGCTGCCAAAAACTATGGAAAAGTAAAATTAAAATTGTTATTAACTAAAAAGGAATCGAAAAGGCAGAATTGGAGATTTATTAGTTGTTTTGTGAAATTGTCTACTAAACAACTTGATTTGAATATTTTCAAAAGTATTGATTTCTGAAACAAAAATTATTCTGAAAAATATTTATTAATGATTTTGATTTACATATGCTTTATCCAGTTAGATAAGACTACTGGTTATTTACTAGGCTTCTAGCTCACCCTTTTATTTTTCTCTCATGGGTTTTAAGGATTTTCAGTTAACAGACTCATAAAGGGAACTTATTTAGTAGTAATTGGGGCGTATGATTAAAAGAGATGAATTTCTTCGTCTTGATTAAGAAAATATAAAGATTCAGAAGATTGATCATCTTGATTTTATTAGATTATAGTTTCTATTATATAGTATTTATTTTGAATATTTGGAGACTTTATAAGAGTTGTTGGATTTTATGTTATATATTAGTATTTATTGGAGACTAAATATTCTTAATTATATTGGTTTATAGAAAGATATATTGCATGCCGATGGGACTTTATCCTATGGGTATGTGATAGACTGTGCATTAAAAAAAAGGATTTATTCACATAATATAAAGAATATAAGGATAAATGAAAAGTCTGACTAGTTCTTGCCCATAGGTATTTATAAAGATCAATTTGGCAATTCAATTAGAGATAGTTTAAGAAACCCTAGGAGTTTAATAATCTGCTCAATTTTATATGTACATTTTATGGACAGGCAGCGAGGCAACCATATAGTTTCAAGAAAGAAAGAGAAGCAAGAAGAAGATTCAATTCATTTGAATGTCAAATTAATTAACTAAAATCTATTAAGTCTATATGCACTAATTGGATGTTTGGAAATTGGAATTGCATGTTTAGGTTTAGGATCTTAATTTGTCTATAAAAAATTTATGAATTATTAGGATGAATCTAATAGAAAATAAAACTATTGATATTAGGATTTAAACAAGATAAATTTTGAGTGATCTAGTCGGATAAATAAAAAGTTATGAATTTTTTAGTTTTGGGCCAAGATGTAAAAATTGCAATAAAGATTCTGACTAGCTTTTCATGGAACTTTACTAGTTTGATTTAGTGATATTTGATATGGTTAGAAAGATTGTCAAATTTTCTTTCCAACTGTATATAATTTGTCAAAAATAGACTTATAACTACATAGTTATAATTGATTGAAATGAGTACTACGAATCTAGAAAAATCTGAAACTGTGGGTAATTTAGCAAAACGTTGCTATGGCTTATAGCCATATTCTTGGTACCTTTAGGACCTCATGACTTGTAGAACATACCCTCTAAGTTTGGTGATTTTTAGGGAGATGTTAGAATTGTTATAAATTATGAGAAATTAACATTATTGGGAATAACTATGGAGTTGATTATAGAAGACGCATGGACAACAAGTAGTCAATAATTTTTAATATAATTAGAGTATGTTTTTATTGTTATGATACTTATATATTATTTGTATGATAATAGGTATTTGAGAGGTTATGTTGATTATTTTGATAAAATAGGTAAAGCGAACGAGGTAAGTAACCTTTGATCTTTTCTAGTAGTTTTCCTCTTCTAAAAGCTAAATGTTTTATTATTTTATTATTTCTAACAGAATCATGTTTACAAGTATTTTCTTTAAAATATAGTTTCGAGTAAAATTATATTTTCGTAATAAGACTATTTATTGAAATAAATCAGTTTCTTTGAAATAACATAATTTTTGTGAAAAGGAGTATGATTCTATGTTTTATACTAAATTATGGATCAAGTATATGAAATGCTATTGAATATGGTAACAAGAAAATTGTTTTGGAATGAATATAATATTATAATGAGGTGAAAGTGAAATTGTTTATGATTCGTTATTGTAACTAAATGTTTTAAAAACTCTTTAATGGTTATGCACATGAACCCAATCCACAAGGATTATATGTGGATAGTACTAACCTAGCTGCAAGGTTAAATATAGTAGATTCATGATTTGTACCTAGCCATAGGGGTTTTCTGTAGTAGATTCGAACCCAACTACAAGGGTTATTTATGGTAGATTCAAACTCAGCTACAGGGGTTATTTGTGATAGATTTAAATCTAGTCATTGGAGTTAAGTGTGGCTATAGTAGCCCAAAACTGGAGAAAAGTATAATTGAAATTATTATGGACTAAAAGGGATTCGAAAAGATAGATTTGGAAACATATTACTTCTTTTTGTCAAATTGTTTAGTAAACAACTTGATTTGCATATTGTCAAAAGTATTGATTTCTGAAACCAAAATTGTTCTTAAAAATATTTATTAATGATTTTGGTTTATACATGTTTGATCTCACTAGATAAGGTTATTAGTTATTTACTGGGTTTCTAACTCACCTTTTTATTTTTTTTCACTCAGATTTTAAAAATTGTCAATTAACAAACTCACAAAGAGAACTTATTTAATAGTAACTTGCATGTATGATTCAAAGAGAGGAATTTCTTCGTCTTGAATTAGAAAATGTAAAAACTCAAAAGGTTAATCATTTTGAATTTATTTGATTATAGTTTTCATTATATAGTGTTTATTTTGGATATTTGGAGACTTTATAAGAGTTGTTTAATTTTATATTATACATTGGTATTTATTAGAGGTAAAATATTCTTAGTTATATTGATTTATAGAAAGATGTCTTGCATACCTATGGGATTTTGCTTTATGGGTATGCGACACACGTCCTCAGTATAGGACATGACAAATGATATAAGAGATTATGGTATGTTTGAAAATTTGCATCGTGTTAAGTCAATCGTTTGAGGTTTTGAATATCCGAGTAACTAAGTTAAGATGATTTGAGTTTAACTTAATTTCTATTATAATTTGGAGATTCATTTGAGTTAGTGATCGATTTAAATTTAATAAGTTTGTTACGTTGGTCTTTTCAGGAATTAAAATAGGTTTGCTTGCATCCTTAAATTTTGTTATTAAAATGATTACTTTAACCTTAGTAGTTGGTAATCATATATATTGCATGGAATTTTGGAATTGTTTAAAATGATCATGTGTGGTGTCCAAGATTCTCACATGCATATTAAGCCAATAATAAATATGTTCTAATTGCATATTAGGCATCTAGAAGTCGTTAATACTAGTTTTGTAGTAACATAATTATTCATTATGTTATGTGCATTTACATACATATTATTACACTAATGACTGTCGAAGTGTCCCAATGCAGTGTAAAGGTTCAATGCCTTCGAAGAGAGAGCTCAGTGTGCTAAAAGAACAAAGAATATAATTATGAAAGCAGTAATATGGGTATATGCATTAAGATCGTACTTGTTGATAACTTGGTCAAATAGAGGTTTTTCGGTAAAATGTAATTTTCACGCATTTCGGAGCCAAATTCATGGTGTACTTAACGTGTCGAATAGGCTTGATTCAATGTCTAGGACTCATTTATAGCATTTTATTTATTGGCTCCAGGTATTCAGGATGCTAATTCGTATTTAGTTGCACTAAGTTAGCTTGTATTAGGCTTAATCGCGTAATGTTGTTTTTATGCATTCTTATAATTGAGTGCTAATACTATATTTGCATTGTTAATTGGAGTCTAATTGACTTTAT
Source organism: Parasponia andersonii (assembly GCA_002914805.1). Classification (NCBI taxonomy): domain Eukaryota; kingdom Viridiplantae; phylum Streptophyta; class Magnoliopsida; order Rosales; family Cannabaceae; genus Trema; species Trema andersonii. Next base: position 62,041 of record JXTB01000193.1, on the reverse strand, counting down.
TTTTAGGTTTAATGATTGGTTAAAGGGCTAGGTTCCACCAAATTACAATAAGATTGGCCATATAGGATCATAAGTCAAAGTATGATTAGTTTTCACTTTCTAAGGTAGGATTCACCAACTTTGGCTACACTTGGGTGTATAGGAGTGACCAGCAACGTGGTGATTATGGTAAGGATGTTTTAGAGCTGAACACATGGAAAGTAGTGTGTAAAATACCCAAAATACCCCTTAGAATTTAAGTTATACCTTTTCTTAGCCTTTAAGTATTGATTTTTGACCAAATCTGGTCATTTGCTTTCCCTTTCTCTCCAGCCACGACCTAAAACTCTCCAATGCTTTTTCTGACTTCTCTCAACTTTTCTTAAACATTTCCAAGAGTTTCCAAGTGGTAGAACTCAAATTGGAGCCCTAGAAAGCAAGATACACCAAAACTAGTCAAGGTAATTTTATTAAGTTCT
>JXTB01000193.1:47782-60453 GCA_002914805.1 Parasponia andersonii | reverse complement strand
CCCAAGATTCTCACATGCATAATAGGCCAATAATAAACATGTTCATATTGCATAATAGACATATCAAGTGACTAGAATCAACTTTACAGTAAATTCTCATTCTTTATTGTTAAATGCTTTCAATATGTGTTATTGTACTAATATTTGTCGAAGTGTTTCCATGCAATGTAAAGGCTCAGTACCCTTAGAGGGAGAGAGCTAGGTGTGTGAGAAGAACAAAGAATATATATTCATGAATACAATACAATGTGCTCATGCATTAAAATCAAGTTTGATGATAACTAGGTAAAATAGTAGTTTTTCGGTAAAGTGCATTTTCACGCTTTTTGGAACCAAATTCATTGTATGTTTAACATATGATAGCTTTAATTTAATGTTTAGGACTCATTTTTAACATTTTTAAAAAAAAATGTTCATTCCAGGTAAGCACGAGGTAACAGTCACTGTACTGAACTGTGTTTAATTACACTAATCTAGCTTAGGTTCGGCTTAATCGCGTAATGTTAATTTTGTGTATTCGATTAATTAGGCATTGATACTATGTTTGCATTATTAATTGGAGTCAAATTGACTTATTTTTATGTTTAATGATTGGTTATGGGTCTAGGTTCCACTAGATTACAATAAGATTAGCCATATGTGATTATAGGTCAAAGTATGATTAGTTTTCATCTTCTAAGCTAGGTTTCACCATTTTGGTCTACACTTGGGTGTATAGGATGGACCAGCAACGTGGTGAGTATGCTAAGGATGTTTTAGAGCTGGACACATGGAAAGTAAGGTGTGAAATTCCCAAAATACCCCTTAGAACTTAACTTATGCCATTTCTTAGTCATTAAGTATCACTTTTGGTCCAAATCTGGTCATTTTCTTCTCCTTTCTCTCCAGCCACGACCAGAAACTCTCCCACTCATTTTCAGATTACTCTCAGCTCCATTAATCACTTCCAAGAGTTTCTAAGTGGTAGAACTCAATTTGGAGCTCAAGAAAGCAAGATAGGTCTATTCTAGTCAAGGTAATTCTACTAGTTCTTCTTCCTAGTTTTGTGTGGTTATTTCAATTCTCCACTTGATACTACTTAAGTAATGTTTCCTCTAGGTCTTATTGAGTTCTAAGATCAATTTCAAAGCCTTAGAAATCAGTTTTGTGGAAGTAGAAGGCAAGAGCTTCAACAAAAGTTCAAACTAGTCAAGGTGAGTTTTTTTGTGGAATTTAGAATTGGTAATTTATTTCCATGGCTTTAGCTCTTTAATCAAAGCTTTTATTTGATGAATTAAGGTCAAGAAAACCTTATATATGGCTGGAAAAACAGAATTTAATTGGAATATTAAAGTTAGTCTTAAAGCCCCAAAGTTTGCTACTTGTGGATTCAAGTGTTTTCAAGTGTTCCATTGTTAGAATAAGCTCCCCATACTTGTAATCTGATTTTATAAAATTGAAATGTATATTTTGTTGATCCCATGATGTAAATATATTTGTTTCATTGCTGTTTGTGACAATAGAAAAGTGTAAAAGTGGTTTTAAACTTTGTTTAAAACGAAAGGAATTCAAGTATACCTAGGTTGCTCTAAATGATCCTCTTTGAGTTATATATGTGGGAATTGGCTTGTTGATTGTTATTACAGGTCTTAAACCATGATTTTAATCATGTGGGGATGTCATAAAAATAGGGGAGGTGCTGTCAAAATATTTCTAGAACCAAATGGTACCATTTAGAAGCTAATGGACTAGTTTTTATGAAAGTAGATGACATTTTGGTCCATTTTGTGATTAGGGTTCTTTCTTTAGTGAAAGTTGTGATTCAGTCTTCTACTTGTTTTCTTTAAGCATTTTAGATTGTAGTAATAATGTTAGTAATAAAATTGACATCAGGTCTTCCACACACCTTGCCACAGAGGATACTGAACCTTTCCACTATCTTTTCTGTCGGACACAAAGTAAGTGAAGATTTATTTTAACTGCATCACAAGAACAATAGTAGATACAAGATGTTTTCCTATATGCTTATGTGTATTATTTCAATTATATATTATTTATATTGTTGTTGCATAGCTTACGGAAACATAAGCATGGCATGATCATTAAGCATGATTTTCAATGAACTGAAGTTTTCCACACATTGGATTTAAAGTAGTACCAATGTACTAATTTTACGAGATATGTTTTAGGTATAGTGTGTAGTCTGTCTGCGTTGGGTAAGTATGGTTTGCACAGGCATCCATCCTGCATAGGTGGGCACGGCTTACTGGTTGCCGGGACTGAGCATTGTACTATGAGAATTATCAGGTGCATTACTTAGTCGGTCTGCATTGGGTAGGTATGGTTCACATTGGCCATGTGTTTCCTTCCCGCACAGGTGGGCACGGCCTACCGACTGCCGCGACTTTGTAATGTACTCAAGGGCCCTATAAAGAAATATTTTCTAAGAAAAATGCATCAAAATGAAAAGTTATGAAAGAAAGAGTACAATGGGAATTTCAATAAAGTTTATGCATGAAACATGTTCATAAGCATGCATGATCTTTACTTACTGAGCATTAACTCATTTAGTTCCTGTGATGTAGGTGAGGACATTTTTGATGTATAGAGTTACTAGTTGGCTAGCACGCTTTCTTGTCGCCATGATCATACCGATGTAGACGAGCTTGACTTGTGGGCGGCGTTTTATTTGTATTTTGTTATTCTAGTGTATTGTAAATATTACTACTGATGGCAAGATAAACAGATATGGAGTTTTTAGTTGTATATTTTGTAAAGACACTTTCAAAAAATAATTCCACGTAGTTTCTTTTGTTTTAGAGCTCGAAAAGTTTAAATTTGGCCCACTTTTTTGCAAAAAACTAAAAATATGGGTTATAAAAGAGTAATGCTTCGTAGTTTGACCTACATAGTCATATAGTTAAGCCTAGGGGGCGTCACAATTAGTTTCCCTTTATATTTGATTAATGGACCTAGGGTATTGGAATCTTCTTCTCTTATTATTGATATTGGATAGTTCTAGATTAGTGAGTCTTACTTTAGTATTGGTATTGAAATTTTTATGAGTCTATTTGTTTTCTTCATCTTCTTTCTCTTAAGTTGTTTTTCAATATTTTTGTCCCCATTTGAAAAGAACTTATGTTAGTCATTAGAGAAGTGAAATTTATTGATTCCCGAGAGATTGTATAACGTTTCGAAAGAGTTCTTAATCTCACAATGTTGATATAAGGGATTCACAAAATAGATATTATCTTGTCATGTGTCAATATGAGGAAGACAAGTTTGTTTAGAATATTCACTAATTAATTAAAGTGTGGATTGAATTCTAGTTAGAATCTTTTCATAAAGTGGAATTATTTGTGTGATGAGGATGTACAATAAATTATAAAGTAAATTAAGTTTATTGAATAACTAGTTTCCTTGATGATAAAGGACAAAGAGATAACATAAGAAATATCAATTTATCTACTCGTGTTCATTAATAAGTGTACATATTATTGTTACTAGAGGATTAAGGATAAATAGATTAATTTTGTTAAAGGCCTTACTTTGGATTTTTCTGTAAATATTTGTGATGATATAATTAAGATATAGACATGAACGATTATAAGTGGAATAATAACTTATAGAGCGATATTTTGAAAACTTAATGGTAGACTGTTAGTGGTAGACTAACTTGGAGAATGATATTACTTAGAAAAAAAATTATGGAGCCATAATGACTTATATAGTTGGATAATTTTGTGAAGATGTTACCTTAAAAATATTTGTTTTAAATCTAAGCAAAAATCGAGATATGGTCAATGGACATTTTGGTTATGGTTATGATACTCTGTAGAAGAGTTGGAATTAGAATATATGACTGTTATAAATGAGTTTACAATTTTATTCTATGGTATTACCATATAAGAGAAAGTGATCTTTATATTTGATAGTGTTTGGTATTACTCTTTTTTATAAATTGATATTAGATTACATAAACAAATTGAAGAGTACTGATTTGATGAGCAACTAGAAGAATTTCAGGATAAGAGTTTTTAGAAAACTTAGTATTTTACTATTAAGTACTCGACTATTATCAGTGATTGAAAAAAAAAAAGAGAAAATGAAAATTGTGTTTATAAAACAAAAAGTTAAAATAATTATGTAGTAGAATATATAAGTCGATCAATATTTTTAAGATTGATAAATTATTGAAGTCTTATGAAATACGTGGTTTGTAAAAAGATATTCACATTTATGATTATATTGATCTCCCTTACTTGTAAAAGATATTTTTGCGAAAATCATAATATGAGACATTAGAAATCCTAGATGTATTAAGATAAAGTCGTAAGAAAATTTTAAGGACTAATATATGAAAGAAATCACTTAGCATTTTTCATAGTGTTTAGTCTATAGGAAAGTAAATGAGGACTATATAGACGCAGGTTGAAAACTTTTTGTATATAATATAGGAAAGATAATACGGTACTGGAATTTTACAACGAGATTATTAATGATCACTAGAAATTGTAAAGTATAAGTTATATAGTATATTATTTGACTAAGTATACTCATATTTCAACCATTGGACTTGGGTTATACCCTTAACCACTTATTAGATTTTTATCTTTATGGCTATTTTTAGTGAACATTAAGATTTAGAATTCTATGAAATTTGGTATAAGCATAACATTTGTATTTGTCGTAAGATTTGGTGATTAGATTTAGTTTTCATACGCTTATTGAAGATTAAAGTTAGAAGGAGTGAGACTAAAGAAGATTCTTATGGTTGTTTATGATAAAGCTATCATATTGCATCTAAGTTTTATAAGTTCTTGCACGTGATTCTAAAAATTGAATTAGATTTGTTTGAGTATTACAATATTGATCTGAAATAAATGGATTGTAAAGAAAAATACATATGTATATATAGACCACTGAGGACATATTGAAGAATATTTCAAAGGTTTGTGGAAGAAAACATTACTCTTAGTAATATTTATATACAGTTGAAATTTTCAATCTAGCATTAAAGTAGCTTTATATAAAGTATTGACAAAGAAATAGAAGTGTATCCTTAGCATTATAGGTATGCGATTGAAAAAAGTACTAAAAGTTTAAGGAACTTTTAATTATAAAGAGTTCCTATTGGCTTTGTTAATACAAAGAAAAGTTTAAGTCATCATGGTATTCTGTTTTTGGGTAAAAATGTAAAGGAGCTATCACAATGAACAAGAAACGGTACAGAGTTATTGATAGATAAGTTTTAAAAACGATGATAGCTCTTTGACATTTCAATCACCCAAATTAGAATAAATTCACATTCTTAAGATCGTATTATATTGATAGAAAGGTCGTTTCAATTTAATAAGTGACGATCATAGTTTTACCTAGAGGTTGAGACTAGGAATGTATAGATCTATTAATGTTTTATTCTTTGAAGAATACGAGACTTCAAGTTTAGAGAACTAAACTTCTTTTTAGAGGTGGAGAATGTGAGAATATAAGGATAAATGTAAAGTCTAATTAGTCGTTACCTATAAATGTTTATTAAGGGTCAATTTGGTAATTCAATTAGAGATTGTTCAAGAAACCCAAATAGTTCAATAATCTGCTCAATTTTACACGTACATTCTAGGGGAAAGGCCGTGAGGCAGCCATATCATTTCAAGAAAGGAGGAGAAGCAAGAGGAAGATTCAATTCATTTGAATTTTAAGGTAATTAACTGTAATCTATTAAGTCCATATGAACTAATTAGATTTTTGGGAATTAAAATTGCATGTTTAGGGTTAGGGTCTTAATTTATCTATAAACAATTTATGAATATTAGGATGAAGCCTATTGGTATTAGGATTTAGACAAGACAAATTTTGAGTGATTTAGTTGGGTAAATAAAAAGTTATGAATTTTTGAGTTTTGTGCTATTATGTAAAAGATAGAATAGAGATTTTGACTAGCTTTTCAGGGACTTTTACTGATACAATTAGGCATATTTGGTATGGTTAGAAAACTTATCGAATTCACTTTCTAACGGTATATAATTTGTTACAAACGAACTTATAACTAGAGAGTTATAGCCAATTAAAATAAGTACTACGAATTTGGAAAAATCTGAAACTTTGGGTACCTTTAGCTAACCATAGTTACAACTTGTCCAACTATGTAGGGCTTACCTATAGACTCTATATCCATATTCTTGATACTTTTAGAACCCCATAACTTGTAGAACATGTCCTCTAAGTTTGATAACTTTTAGAAAGATGTTAGAATTATTATGAATAGTGAGAAATCGATATTTTTGGGAATGGCTATGGAGTTGATTATAGAATATGCATGGACAACAAGTAGTCAATATTTTTAGTATAATTAGAGTATAATTCTATTACTATAATACTTATATATTATTTGTATGATAATAGGTATTTGAGAGGTTATGTTGATTGTTTTGTTTAAATAGGCAAAGCGAATGAGGTAAGTAACCTTTGATCTTTTCTAGTAGTTTTTCTTTTCTAAAAGTTAAATATTTTATTATTTTATTATTTCTAATACAATCATGTTTACAAGTATTTTCTTTAAAATATGATTTCAAGTAAAATTATATTTTCGTAATAAGACTATATATTGAAAGAAATTAGTTTTATTAAAATAATGTAATTTTTATGAAAAATAGTATGATTCTATGTTTTATACTAAATTATGGATCAAATACATAAATTACTATTGAATATGGTTACAAAAAAAATTATTTTGGAAGGACTGTAATATTATAATGAGATGAAAGTGAAATTAATAATGATTCGTTATTGTAAATAAGTGTTTCAAAACTCTCTTTAGTGACTATGCACATGGACCCAATCCACATGGGTTATATGTGGACAATACTGACCTATCTGCATATTTAAATGTAGTAAATTTGTGATTTATACCTGGCTGTAGGGGTTATCTGTAGTTGATTCGGATCAGGCTACAAGAGTTATTTGTTGCAGATTCGGACCCGACTACAGAGGTCATTTGTGCTAGATTTAGGCCTAGTCACAGGGTTTAAATAATGGCCATAGTCGCTAAAAATTGGAAGGATTATACTCTTACTAGCCTGATGAAAGATCTGCAAATTATTGAGAATATTCTTAAGAAGAATAAGTCGAGATCAGCTAAGGGTAATGTAGCTCAAGCTAGTTCTTCCAAACCTCTGGCTCCAAAGAAAAAGAAGACCAAGAAGGATTCCAAACCTAAGGGAAAATGTTTCCACTGCGGTGAGGATGGACACTGGAAGAGGAACTGCAAAACTTATCCAGCCTTTAATGTAACGCCCTCTTTATCCTCCTACTACTAGTGGAAATTTATTAACTTTCTATTTATAAGGCGTTACTTTTGGAAGATAATCTTGTAATTGTTTTTCCAAAATACGGGCCAATTCGAACTTTTTATTTTCTTTAAAACTCTATGGATAGCTAGCTTTCCTTATATACATGATCAGTATATACATATATTACAAAACAAAATGTAGTAAATAGGTACTTAAAAAAAATGAACTAAAAATAACTTCATTGAGAGACTACAAAACATCCCAAAACACATAAATTAGGCCCCTCACAAGTGGTCAAAATATCCATATGTACAGTACCAAGGTTGGGCCTCTACTTCAACTCATAAGCTCATGTTGTCATCTCAATCATTACCTGCAACACAAGACTATAATGAGCTACAACTCAGTAAGTAAAGTAATGGATGACATGTTGCTCAATGACATGAAGTAAATGTATGATCGTGCTTGCTTAAATGTTTTGTTATAAATAATTTCCTTTAGACTCTTCCCTATCTTATGCCCACTATCCGATTCAGCACTGTGCCTGCAGGGCTTCCTGAATTAATGATATCCCATGGGTTCTCCTTCCACCGGCTCTTACCACAGTGAGGCTCGTTACTAACCTTATTCCATCGTTACCCCATCGAGCTCAAGAGATAAGGTGGCCCGAGACTATAGTTTAGCCTATTATATAACTTGGAGGAGGAATATTGTGGCAAACCTTCTGACTAATCCTATCACACTTACCCTCTCCTGGGGCTGCCACTCAAAAACTGTAAATATTTATCCCGCTTCCCCGTAACAGTGACACAAAACCTTCTGAAAGTTACCTGGTCTTCACTTCTCTAAGATAAAATAGTTTTACACAATAATACTAAGGCATTTCATAAATCATATTACCCTTCATAAACTTTTTCATAAAACATGCATGATTATATGGTGTACATAATAATACCACACCAAAATTACCAAGCATATATATGTTGAAGTTGAAATGCCAATGGTCATACTTATAACTAGAATAAATGCAAAACATGGAAACATAATAGATACTTATATAGCACATAATTCTTATGTTACAGTTGAGTACTTTACTTACCTCATGTCCTGAATAGAAATGAATTGTGAAAAGGGTCAATATCCTCTAGAGATTGGTGTACTATTCACCTGTCATAGTTTACTGTTATTCAAAATGCACATTTTGGTAAAAGAATGCATCAAGATACTCGAACAATACCGAAATCAGAATTTTTACGAAATTAGGAAACTTGATCTTAAAATAACTCATAAGCATATAAATCACTTAAGGTACTTGGCAGTCAATAAGTAGCATTGAAAAACTATACAAAAATATTAAAATATGAATGCTAGTTCATTAGCACAAAAATGATCCAAAATGGCACATAATTTTGTAAAGTAGTCCATTTGCTCCTAAATGGTGTCATTTCATTTTAAAAATATTTGGACAGAACCTCCCCTATTCTTAGGATGTTTCCACATGATTAAAATCATGGTTTTAAACCTGCAATAGCAATTAGAAATCCAAATTCCCACATATACACATCAAGAGGATCACTTAGAACAATCTAAGTGCACTTGAACTCTTTTTCGGTTTCAACAAGTTTAAAACCACTTTTACACTTGTGTCTCATCACAAGCAGCCACCAAATAAGTGTAATAGACAATAGGATTAATAAGATATACAATTCAAATTTAAGAAATCAGATTACAAACATAGAAAACTTAATCTATTACACATAAAAACACTTAACTCCATAAATAGCAAACTTTGGGGCTTTAGGTTTAACTTTAATCCTCCACTTAAATTTTATGTTTCCAGAAATATATAAGGGCTCCTAGGACCATTATTCATCAAATAATAGCTTAGGTTTAAGAGCTGAAATAAAGGAAATTCACTACAAATTCAAAATCCAACATAAACCTCACTTTAACTAGTTTGAGTCTTCGCTAGTGTTCTTGCCTTCTATCTCCACCAACTGATTTCCAAGGCTTAGAAATAGATTTTTGGACTTAAGAAGACCTGAAGAAACCTTTGTTTAAGTGGAAACAAGTAGAGAATTGAAATTAAAGGACAAGACCTAGAAAGAAGAACTTAGTAGAGCTACCCTGACTAGTTTTGGTCTATCTTGCTTTCTAGAGCTCTAATTTGAGTTCTACCACTTGGAAACTCTTGGATATGGCTAAAAGGAGTTGAGAGAAGTGTAAGAAGGTTTTGGATAGGCACAGGTCATGGCTGGAGAGAAAGGGAAAGGAAATGACCAGATATGGTCTAAAAGTGATACTTAATGACTAAGAAATGGCATAACTTAAATTCTAAGGGGTATTTTTGGTATTTTGTTCATTACTTTCCATGTGTCAAGCTCTAAAATATCCATATTATAGTCACCACATTACTAGTCACTCCTATACACCCAAGTGTAGCCAAAATTGGTGAATCCTATCTTAGAAAGATTTCACACTTTGACTTATGATCCTATATGGCCAATCTTGTTATAATTTGATGGAACCTAGCCCCATAACCAATCATTAAATATAAAATTAAGTCAATTAGACTCCAATTAATAATACAACATAGTATCAATGCCCAATTAATAGAATGTACAAAATTGACACTACGTGATTAAGCTGAATCTAAGCTAGCTTAGTACAACAAAACACCAATTAGTGTCCTGAATGCCACCTTGTGCTTACCTAAAGCCGATAAATAAAATTCTATAAATAAGTCCTAGACATTGAATTAAGCCTATTTGACATGTTAAACACACGGTGAATTTGGCTCCGAAGTACGTGAAAATTGCATTTTACCAAAAAACTACTATTTGACCATGTTATCAACAAGTACAATCTTAATACATATGCACATAGTATTAGTTTCATAATTATATTCCTTGTTCTTTTAGCACACCAAGCTCTCTCTCTGAGGGTATTGAACCTTTATACTGCATCGGGCCACTTCGACAATCATTAGTGTAACAACATTATGTAAATGCACATAACATAATGAATGAGCATATTTTTATGAAACTAGTATTAATGACTTCTAGATGCCTAATATACAATTAGAACATGTTTATTATTAGCTCTCTTAATTATGTGAGGAGCTGGATGTCACACTTAAGAAGGAGAAGGACAACGGCAAGGATAAATAAGGAAATGACAATTTGTTGTTCATTGAGGCTTATCATGTGGTTGATTATATTGATTCTTGGATCGTAGATTCGGGAACCACTGACCATGTTTGTAATACTTTGTAGGGGTTCAAGGAAACTAGGAAGTTCGCTAGTGAAGAGTTCACATTGCGATTGGGAGATGGCTCAATAGTTGAAGCTCATGCAATGGGAGATGTTATTTTGAATTTCGATGATTTTAGGTTTTTAGAAATAAAGAATTGTTATTATATTCTGGTGTTTAAACGGAATTTGATTTCTGTTTCCTGTTTGATGAGACAAGGTTATTCTATTCATTTTGACAATAAAGTTTCTATTAGAAAGAATAAAAGTCTTATTTACACTGGTACTCATAGGAGTAATCTTTTCTTTATTCAACCTAAAAGTATCTCATTGCATAATCTTGAAAATGTTTCTGAACATGTAGAATCTAAACTTAAGAAAGTGAAAGTGAGTACTAATGATGAAATTTATCGCTGGCATTTGAGACTCAGTCATATTAACTTAAACAAATTTCAAAGGTTAGTCAATGATGGACCTCTAAGTTCGTTAGAAGTCAAACCATTACCAACTTGTAAATCTTGTCTGGAAGCTAAAATGACTAAAAGACCATTTACTAGAAAAGGTCTTAGAGTTCAAGAATATCTTGAGTTAGTACACACTGATATCTGTGGGCCCTTGAATATTCAAGCAGAGGAGGATTTGAATACTTCATTAAGTTTACGGATGATTATTCTAGATTTGGTTATGTTTACCTAATGCAATACAAATCGAATTCTTTTGAAAAGTTCAGAGAATTCAAAGTGGAAACTGAAAAGCAGTTCCGAAAGAACATAAAGACCCTTTGATCTGATCGAGGTGGTGAATATCTCTCTGGAGAATTCTCTGAATTTCTCATAGAGAATGGGATCCTATCCCAACTCACAGTACCTGGTACGCCTCAACTAAATGGTGTTACTGAAAGAAGAAATAGGACACTTTTGGATATGATTAGGTCGACACTCAATTATTCACAATTACCCGTATCTTTTTGGAGTTATGCCTTAGAAACTGCTATGTACTTGCTAAATATAGTTCCTTCTAAGTCAGTACCTATGACTCCATTTGAACTATGGAAATGACATAAACCTAGTTTGCATCATATCCATATTTGGAGTTGTCTAGCATACGTGTTGAAAGGGAAAACGACTAAGTTGGAATCACGATCTGAATTATGTCTATTTGTAGGTGAATGTATAATACACACAGGACATGATTAAAGTATTAACTCCCATAAATGTGATTCCCGAGTTACAATTGTAATGCCCAAGATTCTCACATGCATAATAGGCCAATAATAAACATGTTCATATTGCATAATAGACATATCAAGTGACTAGAATCAACTTTACAGTAAATTTCTCATTCTTTATTGTTAAATGCTTTCAATATGTGTTATTGTACTAATATTTGTCGAAGTGTTCCCATGCAGTGTAAAGGCTCAGTACTCTCAGAGAGAGAGAGAGCTAGGTGTGTAAGAAGAACAAAGAATATATATTCATGAATACAATACAATGTGCTCATGCATTAAAATCAAGTTTGATGATAACTAGGTAAAATAGTAATTTTTCGGTAAAGTGCATTTTCACGCTTTTTTTTTGGAACCAAATTCATTGTACATTTAACACATGATAGCTTTAATTTAATGTTTAGGATTCAGTTTTAGCATTTTTTATAAAATGTTCATTCCAGGTAAACACGAGATGACAGTCACTATACTGAACTGTGTTTAATTACACTAAGCTAGCTTAGATTCAGCTTAATCGCGTAATGTCATCTTTATGAATTGGGCAATTATACTATGTTTGCATTATCAATTAGGGTCTAATGGATATTCTTTTTATGTTTAAAGATTCGTTATGGGCCTAGGTGCCATCAAATTAGAATAAGATTGGCCATATAGGATCATAAGTCAAAGTATGACTAGATTTCACTTTCTAAGCTAGGTTTCACAATTTTTGTCGACACTTAAGTGTATAGGATTGACTAGCAACTTGTTGAGTATGCTAAAGATGTTTTAGAGCTTGACACATGGAAGGAAAGGTGTGAAATTCCCAAAATATCCCTTAGAACTTAAGTTATGCCATTTCTTAGTCATTAAGTATCACTTTTGGTCCAAATCTGGTCATTTTCTTCTCCTTTCTCTCCAGCCACGACCAGAAACTCTCCCACT
>JXTB01000193.1:23256-36127 GCA_002914805.1 Parasponia andersonii | reverse complement strand
GGAACTCGTCACAGTCGAATTGCTTTCCATTATCAGAAATTATGGTATGTGGTATACCATAACGACAGATTATAGATTTGTAAAGGAAATCTATCATTTTCTTTGCGGAGATGGTGCTTAAGGCTTCGGCTTCCGTCTATTTTGTAAAGTAATCGACTGCGACCACCGCATACTTCAAACCACCTCGCGCTAATGGAAGCATCCCAATAATATCAATTCCCCACATAGCAAATGGCCATGGACTAGTCATTGAAGTTAAAGGAACATGTGGTTTTCTAGGAATGGTCGCAAATCGTTGACATTTATCACATTTCCTAGCAAATTCCAATGTATCCTTTTCATAGTTGGCCAAAAGTACCCTTGTCGAAGGATCTTGTTTGCAAGCTCTTACCCCCCAGAATGATTTCCACATATTCCTTCGTGAATTTCCCTCATAATATAGCATGCCTTTTTATCATTCACGCATAATAATAATAGCGAGCTAAAGCTCCTTCGATAAAGTTGTTCATCCTGGATGATATAGCGAGCTACTTTCATGTGGAGCCACCTTTCATCGTCTTTATCCTCAGGGAGATCGCCATTTTGTATATATCGCATTATGGGGTCCATCCACGATGGTTCTTCATCAACCGGCACAATTACTTGGGGTTCGACCTCGATGCTTGATGATACAAGAAATTCAATGGGAACTACCTTCAACAATTCTGCATCTTTCGTTGAAGCGAGCTTAGCGAGCGCATCTGCCCGGGTGTTTTTGATACGAGGAAGAAGCTGTATATCATAAGTGTCGAACGTTAAGAACAACTGCTACACCTTCTTCAAATAGGCCATCATTCTTTCTCCTCTCGCTTGATAATCACCCTTAACCTGATAGACGACGAACTGGGAATCGCTATACACTTCAATTATCTCGACCTTCATTTCCTGTGCGAGCTTTAATCCAGCTATCAGTGCTTCGTATTCGGCCTCATTATTCGATGCTGGAAATTTGAAGCGAAGCGCATAATGAATATTTTGACCTTCAGGACTGATTAAAACTATGCCCGCACCTGCTCTATTCTCATTCGATGATCCGTCAACATAAAGCTTCCATAACTTTAATGTATCTGAGGCGGGTTTCTCGAGTACTCCCGTGGGAAGATTGACGTCGTATGTAAATTCTGCAATAAAATTGCGAGGGCTTGACCCTTTATAGTAGTGCGAGGTTGAAAACTGATGTCAAACTGACTCAATTCAACAGCCCACTTAAGCAGCTGTCCTGATGCCTCAGGTTTCTGTAAGACCTGTTTCAGTGGGAAATTCGTGAAAACCCGGATAGAGTGAGCATGGAAGTAAGGTCGAAGCTCCTTGATGCAATGACGAGTGCCAGCGCCAATTTTTCCATCTCTGGATATCTGGTTTCAGCATCAAGTAACCTTTTACATACATAATATACAAGTCGCTGAATATTTGCCTCCTCGTGAATTAATGCGACACTCGTCGCATACTTAGAAACAACGAGATATAAGCATAATTCTTCTCCCGGCTTTGGTTTCGACAAGAGTAGAAGGGAACCCAAGTATTTTTTCAATTCTTGGAACACCTGTTCGCATTTCTCCGTCCACTCGAATCTTTTTGATCCCTTCAGCACCTCAAAGAAAGGTTGGCATTTATCGGTTGATCTGGATACAAACCGACTTAGAGCAGCTACCCTTCCTGCTAGGCTTTGTACATCTCTGGGTTTACGAGGAGATTGCATATCAATCAACACTTGTATCTTCTGAGGATTTGCTTCGATCCCTCACTGGTTGACCATAAAACCCAGAAATTTTCCAGACCCTACTCCGAATGCACACTTCTGGGGATTTAGCTTCATCTGAAATCTCCGGAGGATTTTGAACATCTCATCAAGGTGCTTGATGTGATCTTCAGCTTTCTCTGATTTGACTAACATATCATCGATGTATACCTCCATTGTCTTGCCAATTTGCTTTGCGAACATCACATTGACAAGACGTTGGTAGGTTGCTCCCGCGTTGATAAGTCTGAAGGGCATCTTTTTATAGCAGTATAACCCTCGATCAGTGATGAACGAGGTGTGTTCTTCATACAGCTCATACATGGGGATTTGGTTATATCCTGAATATGCGTCCATGAAGCTCAAAATTTCATGCCCCGGCGTCGCATCTACAAGCTGATCAATTCTTGGAAGAGGAAAGTTGTCTTTAGGACATGCTTTGTTGAGATCGGTGAAATCAATACAGGTCCACTTCCCATTAGGTTTTTTCACCAAGACCAGATTTGCAAGCCAGTCAGGGTAGAAGGACTCTCTTATGAACCTAATTTCGAGCAACTTCTCCACCTCTTCCTTTAATGCGACGTAGCGTTCTGGATTCATGGCCCTTCTCTTTTGTCGTATAGGCTATTTTGACGGATCTTTGTTAAGATGGTGGGATATGATCCTTGAATCAATCCCTACCATATCCGAATGCTGCCATGTGAAGATGTCCAAATTAGATTTCAGAAAAGCGATCAATGAAGCTTGCATAGGTCCTTGAGCCTCCATTCCAATCTTTAAAGTCCTGGAAGAAAGATC
The DNA here is from genome assembly GCA_002914805.1 of Parasponia andersonii. Taxonomy (NCBI): domain Eukaryota; kingdom Viridiplantae; phylum Streptophyta; class Magnoliopsida; order Rosales; family Cannabaceae; genus Trema; species Trema andersonii. The sequence continues at coordinate 33,552 of JXTB01000193.1, read as the reverse complement.
GAATGATAAATCTTCCAGGTCTTCAACGGGTCCAGTTCTGACTTCTTCGTCAATTTCTCGAGGAACGAAGTCTTCACTGGTCGTTTCGATCGATGCTTTCACTGACGGTTCGACTGACGCTTTACCTGACGATCCGACTGGGGCTTCATTCGCTGCCTTGACTGACGTTTTGTCCATTGCCACGACTGACGCTTTATCCGCTGTGATGACCGACGCTTTATCCGCTGCCACGACTGACGCTTTATCCGCTGCCATGACTGACGCTTTTTCTGCTACCATGACTGACGCTTTATCCGACAGCTGGACCATCATTGTGCGAGATGTCATATCCCTTGCTGCAAGTTTTAGCGAGTTGTTATAACATGTCCTCGCATCATACTAATTTCCTCGCACCTCGCCTACCCTATGTTGGGTTGGGAACTTCATTGTTAAATGGTAGATCAAGGTGACAGCTCAAAGTTCCCTTAATGTCGGTCTTCCTAGCACAGCATTGAAGGCAGATGGGCAATCTACCACCAAAAATTGGGTCATTATCGATGAAACCCTTGGAAAGGTCCCAACACTGACCATCAGTTCAATCATGCCCATAGGCATTAGGCTGTCACCATTGAAACCATAGAGTGGAGTGGTGGCAGGCTTCAGGTCGCTCTCATTCAACCCCATCTTTTTGAAGGCATCGAAGTCCAAGATGTCCATAGCACTCCCGTTATCGACCAATACTCGCCACAACTGTGTACTTCCATAGTTAATTTTTATGACCAGCGCATCATTATGCGGATAATGGACTTCCCTTGCATCTTGCTCTGTGAAGGTAATATCCATTTCCGGTACTCGTTGAAGCTTGCGTGGTCGCTGATCAAGATGCATGACGTTGGTTAACGGCTGCTGTCGAGCTTCTCGCGCATATCTATCCTGTGCTCGCTTGGAATCTCCTCCAACGTGCGGTCCTCCAAAAATAGTTCGCACCTCACGCTGAATTTCTGGAGGTCGCTGTTGGTCTTCTTCTCGCCTTTCGTCGCTCTACCTAGTGTACTACCGCAATTGTCCCTCTCTAATCAGCCTTTCAATTTCATCTTTCAGGGCAAAGCAATTATTAGTACTATGCACAATATCATTATGATATCGGCAAAACTTGTTGGGGTCGCGCTTTGTCCTGTCCCGCTTCATTGGTTCTGGTTGTCGGAATCGCTCCTTCTAGTTTGTGACTGCATAGATATGATCTATAGGTGCGTTCAATTCATTATGATTGTTAAACTTCATGGGAGCTTTTGAAATCTCCTACCTTTTGGGTCTAGGCTGATTCTCATTTGTCTGTTCATTATTCCTCTTGTTTTTCTTATTACCGTTGTTGTTGGTAATGATCGCATCTTTAGCCACATCTGTCCTTCCTCCTTTTTTAGTCTTTTGAAGATTCTCACGCGAAGATTCTAACCTCAGATGTCAAACAACTCTTCGGTAGAAGTCTTCGAGGGTTCTACAATCTCGCTCAAGTAATTCCTCCCAGAGTTTTGTTTCTGGTCGCACCCTAGCCATCATAAGAGTAAGAACTCCTCCTTCAAGTGGGTTGTTGACCTTCGCTAGCTCTGAAGTGAATCGATTGAGATAAGACCGTAGAGTCTCCTCTGGACCTTGCCGGATTGCGGACAAACTAACAAGCAGAACAGTGAAATTCTTTGCAGCTTGAAACTATCTTAAGAACGCCATCTGTAATTGTTGCCAGGACAAAATTGAACCAGATTTAAGTCCTCAGAACCACTTCTTTGCTGCTCCCGAGAGTGTGACAGCAAAATATCTACAACATGCATGATCACTAACCCGATGAAGTTCTATCAAGTCACTAAAGTGATCCATATGGTCCTGTGGATCAGATTTCCCATCAAAAGTGTTAATGGTGGGAAGTCTGAATCCAGTGGGAAGGGCTGCAGCTCGAACCTCCTCGCTGAATGGCGACTGACGATACCTATCAGTGAGCTCATCGTCCCAGCCAGCTAGTGCATCTAACACGATCCTTAAATTGTGAACATCGACATTCAGAGGGAAAGCATCATCCCTTGCTGGCGGTAAAAGCGACCTTCGTTCGTTATCCTGTTTCATGGCGGGTTGGTCAGGTAGAGTCTTCTGCGACCTGTGAGAGGAATCCAGTGAAATAGTACGACGAGACCGACTTTGGTTGTTGTGATGCGATACAGATCGATCATGACTACGTCGTCGCTCCAAATACTGTCTTAGATCTGCAGGATCTTGTCTTGACTCTCTGCTGATTCTTTCGAAGACGCTTCTCGATGGTCGTCTTTGTTCGCCACTCAAGCGATCTTGACTATTAGTGGATTTATGAGAAGGTTGTACACGATCATGGTTCGTACTTAAACTCTCTGTACCAGATTCTGGAGGCAAGTTTGCGACCTTGCCTTTCCCTTTGGAGATGCGATCTTCATGACACTCCTGCTGAGTCCTTGGCTGGCCACATTTTCTCGTCTCTAGGATCTATATTCCTTTCTCAAGTAATTGAGCAGGACGTTCTTTGGGATGTTGGTGTTGTGGTGGGGTCACCATCTGCCCTTCAGCAAGTCTTCGCAGGGTGTCATTGATCTGGTTAGTAACTTGCTAAAGGTTCACCAGCGTCTCCTCCATACGATCCTGTCTCTAGGAAAGGTTTTCTGTTACAGTCATAGTAGGCTGATCTGGAGCAGGGGCTGCCTATGTAGCAGCAGTACTTTGAGATTGGTTTTGGCTAGTTCCGGTGACTCTAGTAGTGTTTCTAGTGTTTGCCATTATTGAAAAAGTGGAATTTGACAAATTTTTCTACCGGAATAGCCCTCCTTCTAGCGCCAATTGTTGATGGAGGTTTTATTATCAATAAATTTAGAAAAAATTAAGAGATGTGGCTTGTGCGAATTGAGTTAATAATCAAAGCAAATAAAGAGAGAGGATTTTATAGTAGTTCAGCCCCGAAAAAGATGAGCCTACGTCCACTGTTTTTCCACTATTTTATGGAGAATTATAAGCACTCAAGGTTACAATATCTCGTCTAGAAATTGGAAAACTGAAAAGCAATTAGAATCCTCAAAACTTGATCCTCTTTAGAACATTGAGTCCCCTTTATATAGGTAAAGGTAACCCTATGTCCCTATGTTCCTAATTGTGAAAACGAGTAACAATACAATTGGATAACACAATTTAAGTAACAACATAATTGGATAACCCCTCAAAACAGATAACTGGTTGATCATAAATAGGAGACTTCTGTTTCTCTTTCCTTGTAGGTTTCCTGTTTGACATAGCATATACTTGTTTCTCTTTTCTTTCGGAAGAGGTCACCCACAACCTATAATGAGAAGGTCGCACATAACTTATGCAAAAGAGGTTACACGACTATACAGAGGAGGTCGCATATAACCTGTGGATGAGGTCGCACATATCCAATACGGAAGAGATCGAACTTAACCCTTATGTGACCTTAGGATTTTAGACCGCACAACATATACTATTCAAATCAATGTAAAGTAGACATTAGATAATCAGATAATCATGTATTTCAACACAAAATAACGGAAATAAAGAATCACTTAAATAATCCTATGAGAACCCACCTCACAATTCGAGAATCAGTAGTAATGTTTTTCCCCTTTTTGGATTCTTTTAAAAAGAAAACTAGATATGTGAGCAAGATATATGCACTAATTTTTCCTTAACCACTTGGTCAAAAAAAGGGAAAAGACATTTAGAGAAAAATAAATTACAAATAGGCAGATAAGCAAGCCCAAGAGAAAAATATCTAGCTTTAAGATATAGCTTGCCAACTCAAGAAATTTGGCAATTCATTTTTTTTTAAATAATATAAAAATTAATACACAAATAAGAGTAAAATATAGAAGTGCAAAATTGCAAGTAGAAAACTGATCTAAGAACTTAAGTTATGAATATCAAATAAAATTATTGACTTAATATACGTCATTCTTGTATCATGAACATCTCTCGAGCATTTTACTGCAAAATTACTTAAAGAGTAAAAATTTATAACTATAAGAATTAATAGTTAGGTATCTATAACGATATGTACGTATAATTTTAATGCTAAATGCAATGTAATCATGCTATTATTGGCTCTTTTTAATTATATGAGGAGCTGAGTTTTACACATTTGAAAGGCTGAACCACTCTAAAATCTATATGTTCATCATTTTCTCTCCCATTCTCTCTTTAATCTTTAGTTTTCTCCAAAAACTAATAATCTCATTATTATACTAACTGTTAGTACCAATAATTTGGTGCTAGAAGAAAGGGCTTTCGGTAAAAATATCCAACCAAAATCATTGTTTTTTCAGTTTTCAATAAAACTACAAATATAGTGATGATCAGACACCAAAACTCCCAGACGAGAGATGCTACAGCTAGAAGATGGAAAACCGCTCATGTTGAAGATCTGCTGACACGTTCTGAGGCTTCCACCCACATAAACGATCACCCAGAGCTTATTAGAAGTTGTGAGACTATCAGCATTAATCAGAGTGAAACTAGGAAATAACCTTAGAAAGAACTTATGAATGATGTCAATCAAGCTGCAGAGATGGCCGAGCTACAAGCCTGACAACTTTAACAAGAGGAGACGCTGGAAGAAGTGTGAGCAACCATTAACTCTATTCAGATTCTTCTGGAGCATTTGGCTGGTGATCATCCCCAAAATAAGCATCACGACTATGTTCGAGGTCGCGATCAACCAAACAAACTAGAATAAGCAATGATAAATGTATTTTACACTTATTTGTGCTATACTTTCGAGCTTAAGAATTGCTTATCTTTGAACTCTTCTTACATGTTTTTTTGTTCTTGATGTATATTTCAGGTGAGAAGTCATTGAATGGAGAATTCTAACTTTTAGACTAAAACCGAGGCTCCACTAAGGTAATTTCAATCTTTTGTGAGAAAAAACAGAGGAAAAATGTCTCAACAGACTATGACAGTGCCAGAATGGAAGAAACTCAACAGAACTGGGCACTACAATGCCAAACTAGAGCTGCACCACCAAAAGTTTTAGAGAATTGGTGCTACGGTGCTAGGAAGTTATGCTGTGGCGCCTCTTCTGTGGCACTGCAGTGCCACTCCATGGTGCCATAGCACCACTTGCACGATGTTGATATCAGATTATTTTTGTTGTGTTCTTCTTTACATAACTATGAACTAAACTCTTTCTCTAGGGATGTAATCAAACCTCTAATGTAATTCAATTACATTATTTTCCTCAGTTGTTGTTGACATCTATTGATGAGTTAATTGTTCTACATTATGCTTAATACTTCTGCTCATTTGGCTATTGAACTGATTACTATGTGAAATCTACATAAACTTGGAAAGGGAATTGTAGATTTGGACATAGGTTGAATAACATAGGATTACCTGGTCTAGGGTGAGTTTACATAAGATAGGAATATATCTAAGTAATTTATGCAACCTTAGATGGGAAATACCAAGCTTAATGAGTTTAATCAATTTATGTTAGGAGTAACATATTATCTTGTTTAAGCAATTTTACCTATATCATGGAAATGAATTTTTGAATACCATTGAATTTCTGGTTATTAATTCTAAGTGGATGATTGAATAGTGAGGAAAATTAGTAATTGAAGGAGTTAGAGGAGAGATTGCATCCCTAGGTTCTATCTCATTATTGTAAAACTATCATTAGATATTTAGTGTTAATTTCTATTTTTTTTATTGAATCAACATTTTAATTTCGGTTCAATATAACTACTTATTATTATTTGGATAAATCATCAACTTGTTTTGGTTAGTACTTGGTAGTTGTAATTCATTTGCTCCACGTGGTATTCAATACTCACTTACCTTTTATATTACTTGTTGCAACCTATATACTTGCAGTATTTTGTGTGCTAGAAATAGCCTAACAAGTTTTTGGTACTGTTACCGAGGAGCACGGCGATTTATAGTTTGTTAATACTAATATCAACTAGTTTAGATTTAATTCAAACTTTCTTTGTTTTTTTTTTTTTTTGCATATTTAAGGCACTAGAATTCTAACTTTTGTGTATAAGATGAGCAAAGAGCCTTGAATTCTTGCCTCTAGACCCTAAAATTGAGCGAACCTTGAGAGAGCTTAGAAGGCAGAGAAATTAGAGAAACAACCCTCAACCTACCATGGCGGACCAAGATAATGCAAGGCCACTTTGGGACTTTGCTGTTCCCGAGGTCAATAGGGTCAGTTCTAGCATCCAAAGACCAGCCATCAATGCCAATAACTTTGAATTGAAACCAACTATTAATCAGATGATACAAAGGACTTTGAACTAAAACCAGCTATTATCTAGATGGTACAAGGGACTTGTCAATTTGGCGGTTTGCCTAGTGATGAACCCTACCAACACATCATAAACTTCTTAGAGATTTGTGATACCTTCAAGCACAACGGGGTGAGTGATGATGTCATTCATTTGCATTTTTTCCCATTCTCTTTGAGGTATAATGTGAAGGTATGGTTGAATGCTCTATCTTTAGGATCCATCACAATGTGGGATGAACTAGATTAGAAGTTCCTTGCCAAGTTCTTCCCTCCTACCAAGACAATTAAGTTGAGGAATAACATTACCTCATTGGTGCAGTTTGATAATGAGTTTTTGTATGAAGCTTGGAGTGGTATAAGGAGCTAATGAGAAAGTTTCCTCACCATGCAATTCCTAAATGGCTATTGGTTCAGTCTTTTTAAAATAGTTTGATGAGGCATTTGAGAACAACAATTGATGCAGTAGTTAGTGGTGCTTTAATGGGTAAATCTTCTGATGAAGCATTTGATTTATAGAACAGATGGCTGCAAACAACTACCAATAACCTTCAGAAAGAATCAATCTGAAGAGAGTAGCTAGTATTAATGAGATGGAAGCCATTTCAACTTTGGCTACCTAAGTACATGCCTTGATCAAGAAACTGGATATTTATGGTAGTTCATAGAGTGCCTACCTTGCAGAGTTCAGTCGGGGTTTGTGAGTAATGTGGTGATAATGATTTGAGTTTATTTTGTCCTATAAACATGAAGTCAGCTCAGTTTTTAGGCAATCACAACCAGCATCAACCTAACAATCCTTATTCCAACTCCTATATCCCGGGATGGAGAAATCATCCCAATTTCTTTTGGAGTAACTAGAACCAACAAGGGCATTTTAGATCAATGCAGCATAAAGGATTTCAAAATCTAGAGCCACTACCATAAGAGAAGAAGGCATCTATAGAGGAGATACTCATACAATACATTGCAAAGAACAAAGCCAACCTCTAAAATCAGGCACTATGAGAACTTTGGAGACACAACTTGGCCAATTGATAAATGCCTTCACCAACCGGCCTTAAGAAGTTTTACCAAGAAATACTGAGGTAAATCCAAGAAATGAAGGCAAAGAGTATTGTAATGCCATAACAGTAAGAAGTAGGAAGGAGTTAGTGAAAAATATATTGAGTAGCCCACTTCACTCTCGAAGCCAATGGTTGAAGAAGTTATCGAGGAAGAACAAGCCAAAGGGTATGATGGAAATAAGTTAATCAAAGAGGTAGAAACTGATAGTCCCTCAACATCAAAGCCATGTCTTTACAACCTACCTTTTCCTTTTCCTCAATGATTCTAGAAGAAAAAGGTTGACCAAAACTTCTCCAAGTTCTTAGAAATTTTCAAGCAATTGCACATCAACATTCCCTTTGCCAAGGCACTTAAACAAATGCCGAGCTATGTTAAGTTCATGAATGAGATCCTTTCCAGGAAAAGTAGATTCACGGAATATGAGACCGTTGCTCTCATGGAGGAGTGTAGTGCAATTCTTCAAAATAATCTTCCTCCAAAGCTTGAGGATCCGAGAAGCTTCTACATTCCTTGCACTATTGGCGATTGCTTCATCGGTAAGGCATTATGTGATTTGGGAGCTAGTGTTACTTTAATGTCATTCTCTCTATTTCAAAAGCTTAGTTTAGGTAAGGTGAGACCTATTATAGCTATGCTTTAATTTGCAAATCAATCAATCAAGTATCCAAGGGTAATTATTGAGAATGTGCTCGTGAAGGTGGATAAGTTATTCTTCCCTACATATTTCATTGTTCTTGATAGGAGGAAGATGAAAATCTTTAAATTATTCTTGGAAGACTGTTCTTAGCAATTGGGAGGACGGTTATTGATATGTACAAGGGAGAACTTACTGTGAGAATGGAGGATTAAGTCATAGCCTTCAATGTGTTCAAAGAGGTGAACTCTCCTAATGACATCACTGACTGCTATAGAGTGGATTTGGTAAAGGAGAACATTGAAGACAATGCAATGAAGGAAGCTCCATTAATCTATTATGAAGCCTCTATCATTCATCCCATTGGTGAAAAAACAGAGAGGGTTCGAGAGAACACAAATTTTGTAAAAGCCCCACCACACTCTTCTAAGTCCAATCCTGTAATTGGAGTCATAGAACATTCATTCTCTTCTCTAACCATCACAAGACGTACAAAAAGGATATGAGGAAGTTGATGACAAAGAAGAAAAAAGCATGGTGATTATCATTGTAAACCGGGACCAAGAGATGTGCTTGGTTCATCTTGTCTAAAACTCTTTCTAGGTAAGCTCAAGTCAAGATGGTCAGGGTCATCTAAAGAGACTAACATGTCTCCATGTGCCACATGAAAGGTGGTTAATGAGAGCCCAACTAGAAGAATCAAGGTGAATGTTCAACAATTCAAGAATTACTTAGGAGGAGAGCTAGATCGAGCTAAATCATCTATTGCCTCAACTCATCCTCTATAAGGCATGGCTCTGTCAAGCTAGAGACATTAAACAAGCACTACTTGGGAAGCAACGCAATAATATCAGAATAAAGAGGGAATCATGTTTGATGTATTTTGTTATAATTGTGTCGAAGACAAAGTGATGAAAGTGTTGGTGGAGGAGCTTGATTGCAAAAAAATTTGAAGAGTGTATCATTTTGGCCCCTCTAGAGCTTAATTTGGTGCTCTAGTGCCATTCTAAGGTGCCACAAATAGAAACTTTGACCCCAACACCAAAAGTTGCAACATTCCCAAGTGTTGGTGCCCCAACACTATAAAACAGCACCTTGGCATCAAATTTCATGAGCTTTCCAGATGTTGGCTCCTTAGAGGGTGAAAAATGGTGCCCTGGCACCATTCTGGGGTGCCACAAGTAGAAGCTTGGGGGCCCAGGCCAAAAATTGGTGCCGTGGTGCCAATTTTTGGTGCTACGGCACCACCCAGCCGAAAAAAAAAAAAAGAAAAAACTTACCCTGGGATGGAACTATCATCAGCACCACCATGAGCTGAAAGTGATCAACTTAGTAACTGCCATAGCTTCGACGCCGACTGAGCGGCCGTTGATCAGGTAAGTACTTATTTCTCCTTGCTCTTTCATATTTAGTATATTAGAGACAATACACATTTTAAGTTTAAAGGGAATGTCTAGCACTTAGTTGCTTTGTCTTTACGAACATTTTAATTTGTTAAACTTTAAACTATTTTCTTGTGTTTATTTTAGTTTATTCTATTTCTTTCTTTCTTTCTTTCATAATGTGTTTTCCCTTTGTTTATTTGTTTGATTGTGTGTTGTTTAGAGCTTTTGATAAACAGTCGATGATATTTTTGTTAGTTTATGTGAAATAACTCATTGGAAACATTTAGTATCATGATTGTTTATGTGCTTAAATCTTTTATGGTTTTACTTTGTGAACAACTCTTGAACAATTTTGTATATAGTTGTGAGCATCTAACCCTGAATTGCTTAGAGTAGCTTTATGCATATGGCTTAGAAATTTATTTAGTCTCATGTCATCTTAGAACCTGTGTAATCGTTAATTGAGGAGAAATCCTAGGTAGCACAAAAATCGAAGAAATGATATAAGCTATTTTGGACTAGTTGAGCCTTTCAAGCCTACCCTTTAAATGTGATATCCTTTGTCACCCCTCTTCAGCCAATTTTTCAGCCTTTTTCATTTTGTAAGCCAATAAACTCTTCTTAAATAGAACTATTTTCCCAAAGAACCTCACTTTATACCAAAGATGCCTGAAAGTAAATTTTGAACTTATGATGAAGTGTGAGCAGTTTATTAAGAACAAAAAGGAGAAGTCTTTTTGAAGGAAGAAGTTTAGCTACCTTGAATTGGCAGTCGATAAAAAAATTGAAAATCGGTCAAAAATTAAGTTTAGGGGAATTTATTATGGTATGCTTTCGTGAATAGCATATCATTTATGCTTATTCACACTACAGGTACCTTTTTTTTGTGCTCAATATATATAACTCTTTCAAGCATA
>JXTB01000193.1:0-22606 GCA_002914805.1 Parasponia andersonii | reverse complement strand
ACTTGATCTGAAAATGACTCAGAAGCATATAATTCACTTAAGGTACTTGGAAATCAATAAGTAGCATTGAAAAACTGTTCAAAGGTATTAAAATACGAATTCTAGTTCGTTAGCACAAAATGATCCAAAATGGCATATAATTTTGTAAAACTAATCCATTTGCTCTGAAATGGTGCCATTTCATTTTAAAATATTTGGACAGCACCTCCCCTATTTTTAGGATGATCCCACATGATTAAAATCATGGTTTTAAACCTGCAATAGCAATTAGAAATCCAAATTCCCACATATACCCATCAAGGGGATCACTTAGAATAATCTAAGTGCACTTGAACTCTTTTTCGGTTTCAACAAGTTTCAAACCACTTTTATACTTATGTGTCATCACAAGCAGCCACAAAATGAGTGTAATAGACAATAGGATCAATAAGATATACAATCCAAATTTAAGAAATCAGATTACAAACATAGAAAACTTAATCTATTACACATAAAAACACTTAACTCCATAAATTGCAAACTTTGGGGCTTTAGGTTTAACTTTAATCCTCCACTTAAATTTTATGTTTTCAGCAATATATAAGGGTTCCTAGGACCATTATTCATCAAATAATAGATTAGGTTTAAGAGTTAAAATAAAGGAAATTCACTACAAATTCAAAATCACACATAAACCTCATCTTAACTAGTTTGAGTCTTTGCTAGATTTCTTGCCTTCTATCTCCACCAAACTGATTCCCAAAACTTAGAAATGGATTTTTGGACTTAAGAAAACCTGAAGAAACCTTTCTTTAAGTGGAAACAAGTAAAGAATTGAAATTAAAGGACAAGACCTAGAAAGAAGAACTTAGTAGAGATACCTTGACTAGTTTTTGTGTATCTTGCTTTCTAAAGCTCCAACTTGAGTTCTACCACTTGGAAACTCTTGGATATGGTTAAGGGAAGTTGAGAGAAGTGTAAAAAGGTTTTTGAGAGGCTCAGGTCGTGGCTGGAGAGAAAGGAAATGCAAATGACCAGATTTGGTCTAAAAGTGATACTTAACTAAGAAATGGCATAACTTAAATTCTAAGGGGTATTTTGGGTATTTTATTCATTACTTTCCATGTGTCAAGCTCTAAACATCCTTAGCATAGTCATAACGTTGCTGGTCACTCCTATACACCCAAGTGTAGCCAAAGTTGGTAGATCCTACCTTAGAAAGTGAAAACTAGTCATACTTTGACCTATGATCCTATATGGCCAATGTTATTGTAATTTGGTGCAACCTAGCCCCTTAACCAATCCTTAAACATAAAAAGAAAGTCAATTAGACTCTAATTAACAATGCAAACATAGCATTAGTTTCATAATTATATTCTTTGTTCTTTTAGCACACCGAGCTCTCTGTCTGAGGGTATTGAACCTTTACACTGCATCGGGACACTTTGACAATCATTAGTGTAATAGCATGTATATAAATGCACATAACATAAGGAATGAGCATATTTTTATAAAACTAGTATTAATGACTCCTAGATGCCTAATATGCAATTAGAACATGTTTATTATTGGCTCTCTTAATTATGTGAGGAGTTGGATGTCACACATATTGTAGAAATTTTCCCCAAACTTACTTTTTGACCCATTTTTCAATTTTTTTTTGACTTCCAACTGGTAGCCAAACTTCTCTCTTCAAAAAGACTTCTCACTTTCCATTCTTCTTAAACTGCTCACACTCTACTACAAATTTAAAATTTTACTTTCATGTATCTATGATGTGATGTGATTTGGGATATTATTTATTGGTCAAGGGTTTATTGGGCTCAAAAGAATGAAAAGATTAAAGAATTTGCTCAATAGAGGAGACTAAGGATATTACATTTATAGGTAGGCTTGAAAGGCTCAACCGGTCCAAAATGGTCCATATCATTTCTTTGATTTTCATACTACTTAGGATTTTACCTCGATTGAAAATCAAACAAGTTCTAAAATGACATGAGACTCAAAATTTTTCTAAGCCATAAGCATAAAACTACTCTAAGCAATTCGAGCTTAAATGCTTATAGCTATGTGCAAAAGTGTTCAAGAGCTGTTCACAAAGCAAAACCACAATAGATTTGAGCACACAAACAGTCTTGATACTAAATATTTCCAAAGAGTTATTTCACACACTCCTAATCCTATCATCAATCTATAACCTTGCTTAGAAACTCACAACAAACAAAAAATAACTTTTATTTTAACTCCAAAACTCATAGAAAGAAAATAAGAACAACTCCCCCAAACTCAGTAAGTGCATTGTCCTCAAGGCTCAAAATATGGGAAGAGCAAAGGGAGTAGATACAAACCTGATTTGAAGTCGCTTAGTCAGTCTCCATCGTGGAGTCCACATCATTCTGACTACCTAGTGTAGGTGGAGGAGAAGATAGGGGTTGTGGTGGCTGTATCGATGAATACAAAGGATGTCCTGGTGGTACTGGGAATTGTGCTGTATGCATGCCAAAATAGGTAGCAAATATGTTGATGCAATTGGCTTGATAATAAGCCTATTGGTGGCACTATTATTGGTATGCCTTCTAATTGGTGGTTGAATTGTTAGAATTCTTAATGATGCTCATGAAGGCCTTGTTCCACTAATGTCAACTACTGTAGCATGGAGCTCGACTCATCATTAAACTCTAAATCAGAGTCATCAGCCTCTTCATTGGGCTCTGCTACGAATTCAAGGGCTGAGCCACAGGGACGTTGCTCACTAAAGAAGTCATCTACGAAAAAATAGGAAGCCGACTTATGTTTAATAGTCTCACCAAGATTGGGCAGTTGAGGACATGTTGAGGAAGGAAAAGCTCATCACTAGGTTCCCAAACTACTCCTACTCAGGAGCATAATTTAGTAATTAAAGAGCGGCATGCCATTCCATTTCTCAACTTGCGAACGGCTTGAAGGCTGGAGCATTAAATAACTCGCTCAACATTGATAGATAATCCTTTGATGATGGTATAAAGTAAGACAGCTCAGTCGGGTGTGATATCACTGTGATGAAGGATAGGCATAAGACGAGCATTCAGAAAGTAAGACTAGGCTTGCGTAGAGGCAGACATGGTTTTACTCTTGAGATATTTCCCTTCATCCTTGTGCAAAATCCAATCAGTGCCTGGTGTGCATAGAACTTTTAGCAGTCATCATAGTTTGGTGTATTCTCAAAGACGACAACTCATCCTTATCTATGTTAGGCAACTTGAAACACGTGCTGATAACAGTCCTTGTAAATGAAACATTTCACCCGCACACCTTGGTGATGTAGTTTCTATGTTCAGCTATGTTGGCATAGAATTTTTGTACAATCACTCGTACCCCAACATTTAGTTGCTTACAAAGTGTTTCCTAGTTTCTTCTTTAGATTACAACCACAATATTAGGAAAATTATCTTCACCTATGTCAAAACCCCTTTTAGGAATGACCGCCATTTTACATCCTAATTTTTTTGAGGCTTCCAATGAAACAAATCGGTCTTAATCAATACTTGGACTAGTTGTTATAGCTTTCCTCTTATATGCCATGATATTAACACTGAGAACTTTGAAATTTCCCAAGCTAGTAGCACAACACAAGTTTTGCAACAAAAAGATTCTAGTATACTTCTGAAAATTGATTTAAGCAACATAACTTCCCCCCACTTATCACTCTATGAACATTATTATTTGCACTCTAAAATTGCTCTCCTCAAAAATTAACAACTGTTATTACCCACTACTAGCTTCAATGATGTAACGAACGATCTATTTATGTACTCAAGCTGCCACCAACTTGGAGGAGTATGCTAAGAACACATGAGAATGCAATTCTTGTGAACCAACTTTTATCCCAATAAAAACGAGCACAAATCACTCCTCTCTTACTTAGAAACAATAAAAATATGTTTTCCACCCAAAGCTTCCTTAAATAAAACATTTTTAAGCACTAATTACCTTAGACACATTTTGTTGGACACTTGGTGTGCATGGAAATTTTAAGCTTGTAACTTGATACACTTGGTATGTATATCAAGATCTTCCTAATATTTATAATAAGCAATCAAAAGCACCAATCTAAATTTCAAACCCACCAAAAATATGAGAAATGAGAAGAGGAATACTCACTTGAAGAGTTTCACTTGGTGGTTGGAGTGGTAAACCAACAATGGATGTGAAGAATGATGATGGAAATGATGAAATGGTGTGATGATGATGGTATTTGGAAGTTGAAATGGTTGATAATAGAAGGAAGATGAAGAGGTTTTGGTATTTAGTGAGAGAAAGAAGGATGTGTGGAGGTGATGGTAGATGAGAAGATATAGAGGAAAGGGTGAAAATGGTTTAAGTAGGAGGGGGAGCCATAACTCCCCTCAAATTATGACCTTCCAACACATGGTGATGCGGTGCCACAAATTGGTGCTGCAGCTCCAATGTGCTTTTTTTTTTTTTTGACCATCCTGGTGGAGCTACAGCACCACCGCCTGGGCACAGGCACACAAATGGCACTAGGGTGCCACAAAAGACTGGCACTGGTGCCATTTTGGCCTGCTGAAGTGCCAAAATGCCTGTTCAAACCAAATTTTCTACACTTTCACCCCTTCTAGCATAGCTTCTCCAACTTAATTCTAATAAAACACAAACAAACACAAACTTAACTGGAATTTGCAAACACAAACAATTCAAAAGTTTGGGTTGCCTCCTAATTGGTGCTTGTTTAACGTCTCTAGCTTGACCAAGCCATTCTTTATAAAAGATTAGCTAGAGTGATTGAAGACTTCCCTTGATCAATTTCTCCACCCAAGTACTTCTTTAACCTTTGACCGTTAACTTTGAACCTTCTATTTGAACTAGCATCTTCTACCTCAATAGCACCATGTGGACAAACATTCACCATTGTGAAAGGACCGGACCATCTTGATTTGAGTTTTCCTAAAAAGAGCCTCAATCGAGAGGTGAAGAGTAGAACTTTTTGACCTAGTCTAAACTCCTGATTGATGATCTTCTTATCGTGCCATTTCTTCACTTGTTCCTTGTACAACTTGGCATTTTCATACACTTGATTCTAGAATTCATCTATTTCGTTGAGTTGTAAAATGCATTTTTCTCTGGCTGCTTGCAAATCATAATTCAACTGCTTGACTTCCCAATAAGCCTTGTGCTCTAACTCAACTGGAAGATGACAATCTTTTTCAAACAAAAGCCTATAAGAAGAAGTACCAATTGGAGTCTTGTACGCACTTCGGTATGCCCATAGAGCATCATCAAGCCTCTTAGACTAATCCTTGCGAGTGAGACTTACCTTTTTCTCAAAGGATATGCTTCACTTCCTAGTTGGAAATCTCAGCTTGCCTACTAGTTTGAGGATGGTCGGCAGTTGCAACTCTGTGTGTTAGTCCATACTTGGCAACAAAACTTCAAAGTACTTGGTGCAAAAATAAGAGCCTTTGTCATTGATTACTACTCTTGGTGTGCCATAACGATTAAAGACATTCTTCTTGAGGAAGTGGAACACCACCTTGGAGTCATTGGTAGGCAATGCCATGGGTTCAACCCATTTTGAATAATCCCATGAAGTCGATTGCCATCAAAATGTAAAGATTGCCAAAGGATGGAATGAATGGTCCCATGAAGTCGATCCCTTCTACATCAAAAATCTCAACCTCCAAGATAGGGTTGAGAGGCATTTCATTCCTTCAGGAGGTTTTACCTGTTCGTTGGCATCTATCACACCTTGAAATAAAGAAATAGGCATCCTTCAACAATGATAGCTAATAGAATCCCGATTGTAATACCTTGGCAATAGTTTTTTCTCCTCAAAAATGATCACCATACTCTAAATCATGACAACGGTGGAGTATGTCTTCTATCTCTTCTTTGTGCACGCGTCGCCTAATAACCTAGTCAGTACACTATTTAAATAAAAAGGGGTCATCCTAGAAATAGTACCACACATCGTGCAAGAACTTCTTCTTTTTGTGATAAGTGAGGTCAGTCAGCATCTGCTTACACACCAGGTAGTTTATATAGTCAACATACCATGGTACATTCTTGTCTAGCACAAATAGTTGCTCATCAGAAAAGTTTTCATTAATTAGCAAGTTAGCATCTTCATTTTTCTCCCCCTCTAATCTAGAGAGGTGGTCAATTACTTAGTTCTATGTTCCCTTCCTATCTTTAACTTCCAAATCAAACACTTGCAACAGAAGGACCCATCAAATCAACTGAGGCTTTAGATCTTTCTTGGCAATGAGGTATTTAATTGTGGCAAAATCTATGTATACAATTACCTTCATGCTAATCAAATAGGATCTAAAATTATCAAATGCAAACACCATAGCTAGTAACTCTTTCTCCATTGTTGTGTAGTTGGATTAAGCTTCACTGAAAGACTTGCTAGCATAATGTATGGTATGAAATATCTTGTCTTTTCATAGTCCCAAAATAGCACTAATGACATAGTCACTAGCATCACACATCAACTTAAAGGGCAAGGCCCAATCTGGTGCCACAGTGATAGGTGTTGTCACAAGTCTCAATTTTAGAGTATCAAACGCATGCAAACAAGCATCATCAAAATTAAATACCTCATCCTTCTCAAGTATTATGCACAATGGCTTGCTGATCTTGGAGAAGTTCGTGTTGAATCTTCGATGAAACCTGGTGTAGCCAAGGAAACTTCGAATTTCCTTGACATTGACCAGAGGAGGAAGCTTCTCAATAGTTTTTAATTTGGCTTTGTCAACTTCAATGCTACTTTTAGAGATCTTGTGAACAAGTACTACTCTCTCTTGAACCATAAAATGGCACTTCTCCCTATTAAGAACCATGTTTATGTCTTCACAATGCTTTAGCTCTTGTGACGGATTATTCAAGCACAAATCAAATGAATTACCAAAAATTGAAAAATCATCCATAAATACCTCAAGGAACTTCTCCACCATGTTTGTGAATATTACCATCATGCACCTCTAAAAACTAGCTAGAGCATTGCATAAACCAAATAGTATTCTTTTGAATGCAAAAGTTCCATAAGGACAAGTGAATGTGGTCAATTCTTAGTCTTTTAGGGCAATAGCAATCTAGTTGTAACTACTGTAACCATCTAAGAAGTAGTAAAAACCGTGACCAGCTAATCTATTAAGCATCTGATCAATGAATGGTAGAGGAAAGTGATCTTTTCGAGTGGCCTTGTTCAGCTTCCGATAATCCATGCATACTCTCCACCCCGTTACTATTCTTGTAGGAATCAGTTCATTGTTCCTGTTGGTGACTACAATCATTCCTCCTTTCTTTGGAACTCATTAAGCAAGACTTACCTAAGAGCTATCTGAAAAAGGATAAATGATTCCAGTATCTAACCATTTAATTATCTCCTTTTTCACCACCTCTTTCATGATGGGGTTTAGCCTTCGTTCATGCTCAATAGAAGTCTTATGTTTCTCTTCCAACAATATTCTATCCATGTAAATGGAAGGGCTAATACCTCTAATATCTACTATTGTCCACACTAAAGCTACTTTATGTTGTCCCAATACTCTCAGTAGTTTTTCTTTTTTTAGTTTATACAAATTAAAAGAAATAATGATTAGCAAAGTTGACTCTTTACCAAGGAAGGCATACTTCAAGTGGCTGGGCAACAGTTTGAGCTCAACAACAAGTTGAATCTCAACTGAAGGCTTGATGGTACATTTTGCTTCAGTTGGTCTGTCAAGTGCCTCAAACTGAAAATTCATTTTATCGAAGCAAGGGAACATATTCATGGCATGCAAACATTCACTAGCTTCCTTAGACACTACATTTCACCCATTCAGAATTGTGTCTTCAAGTGGATCTTTCACATGACTAGTTTCGAAAGTTTCTAAAAGTAAGCAATCACAGACATCAATTCTAGAACAATCTTCAAGATAATCATTCATTTTTATGACTTTGATAACATTGAACTTTACCTCTTGATCATCAACTCTCATAGTAAGTTCACCTTTCCGGACATGAATGAGTGTTCTCCCTGTGGCTAAAAATTTCTTCCCAAAGTCAAGGGAATTTCTCTATCTTTCTCCATGTCTAGCATAATGAAGTCAACCAGAAAAATGAACTTGTCTACCTTTACTAGCACATCTTCTATAATGCCTCTAGGATAAGTCAAGGACTGATCTACTACTTTCAATGTCACCGTGGTTAGCCTATATTCTTCCAACTCAAGTCTTTTGAAGATAGAAAGCGGCATCAGATTGATACTTGCTCCCAAATCATATAAAGTATGCCCATTGAAGTACTCACTAATGGTGCAAGGAATGGTGAAACTCCTCGAATCTCTTAACTTGGGGGGGAAGAATTTTTAACAAGATGGCACTACACTCTTCAATCAAAGCCACTATCTCAAACTCAACCATTCTCCTCTTCTTCGAAGGATCTCCTTCATGAACTTCACATAACTAGGCATTTGCTTAAGTGCCTTGGTAAACGGAGTGTTGATGTGAAGCTTCTTAAATACTTCTAGGAACTTGGAGAATTGTTGGTTCAGTTTCTTCTTTTGCAACCTTTGGGGGAAAAGTACGGAGATGGTGGTGGCATAGTTGTCAGTGGTTGTCTAGTAACTTCCTCTTCAACTTGACTCTTTTCAACCTTTTTTTCTGACACTTCAGTAGCCATTAACAACTCTTATAGTTCTTTCCCACTTCTCAAGATCACTGCTTCGTATTGCTCCTTTTACTAGGCAAACTTCCTTGTTGCCGGTTGGTGAGTGCATTGGCCAATTGACCAAGTTGCGTCTCTAAAGATCTCATTGTGGCAGCTTGGTTCTGAAGGGTAGCTTCATTTTTGGCAATGTATTGCATGAGATTCTCTTCCATTGATGGCTTCTTCTATTATGTGGAGTGACTTTGATTTTGGAATCCAGGATATTGCCTTAGTCTTGAATTAGAACTTTGTCCTTAATGATTTTGGTTGCTGTAATAGAAGTTTAGATGATTTCTCTACCCTGAATTGTAGGATTTGGAGTAAGGATTATTGTGTGGTGGTGGATTATGATTGCCTACATATTGAGCTGACTCTACATTCATAGGATAAAATGAACTTAAATGACCATCATCGTATTACTCACACACCCCAGTTGAACTATGCAAGGCATGAATTCCATGAACAGCCATAGAATCTAGTTTCTCGGTTAAAGCATTTACTTGGGTAGCTAATATTGAAATAGTTTCCGTCTCATTAATACTAGTTCTTCTCTTCGGATTGACTCTTTCTAAAGGCTATTGGTAGTTGATTGCAGCTATTTCTTCTAACAAATCAAAAGCTTTATCAGAAGATTTACCCATTAAAGCACAACCAGCTACTGCATGAACTATTATTCTCAAATGCCCCATCAAACCATTGTAAAAAGTTTGCACTAAGAGCCATTTCAAGATTGCATGGTGAGGGCACCTTCTCATTAGCTCCTTGTATTACTCCCAAGCTTCGTACAAAGACTCATTATCGAACTGCACAAATGAGGTAATATCATTCCTCAACTTAGTTGTCTTAGTAGGAGGGAAGAATTTGGCAAGGAACTTCTGAGCTAGTTTATCCCACATGGTGTTGGATCCTAAAAGTAGAGCATTCAACCATCCCTTCACATTGTCTCTCAATAAGAATGGGAAAAAACACAAATAAATGACATCATCACTCACTCTATTGTGCTTGAAGGTATCGCATATCTCTAAGAAGTTCATGATGTATTGAATAGGATTGTCACTAGGTAAACTACCAAATTGACACATCCCTTGCACCATCAGAACAATAGCTGACTTTAGCTCAAAGATGTCGGCATGGATGATTGGTATTTAGATGCTAGAACTGACCCCATTGACCATGGGAATGACAAAGTCCCGAAGTGACTGTACATTATCCTGGTCTGCCATAGTAGGTTGAGAGTTGTTTCTCTGATTTCTCTATCTTCTAAGCTTCCTTAAGTTTGCTCAATTTCAGGGTCTAGAGGCAAAAATTCAAGTACCTAAAGTATGCACAAAAACAAAGAAAGTTTGAATCAAATCTAAATTAGTTGATATTAGTATTAACAAACTTTAAATCATCATGCTTCTTGGTACTAGTGCCAAGAACTTATTGATTGGAATGTGTAACAATAAAATCACACACTCTCATACAAGTGTAAACAGTCACAAGTAATATAGATATGGAAGTAGAGTATCAAACCTATGAGGATTGATTACTAAGTCTAAGCTAAGTATTAAAATTTATCAATTCTAACTTTATCCATATAACTAAAATATAGATATTAGAGAAATAAAACTAAGGAAACTAAACTATCATGCAAAATAAATGAAAGAAAACAATAAGAAAAATGTCTAGATTTACTAATTCCCCAGCTATCTTTTAAAAACACAATCTCCTAATTTCCCTCTTGTATTAATTAATCCACTAGAGTTGTCAACTGAGAATTAAAATATATTCACAAATTTCTTTCTAGGACATAAAGGAAAATACCTAGACAAGCTAACGAAAACACTTTTGGATCGTCAAAAGTAGAACTCATCCGTCGATTATTGACTCAAGACATAGGACATGGCACCGCGGCACCATTTTTAGCACTATAGCACCACTATTAGTGCTATAGCACCACTTTTCTATTAGTTTGATTCCTAGGTTTCTCGGGTGTGCCATTTCTTATCTTTGAGTTCTGATTTGCCTCATTTTCACTGCGTTATGACTGTATCGGATTCAAATTCGATCTTAATAGTTTGAAAACCCCATGTATGAGGTACAAATTCACTTTAATTCACATCAAATACTCTTATTTTATTCTCCTATGTATACAAATAACTAAACCATCAAAACAACAAGAAAAATAATTGAAAAAACTTAATATAAACAAGAACATAGCAAAACTTAAGGCAAATTAACACTAGATAACTCTAATTTCATGGAGTTAACATACCCCCAAACTTAAGGTTTTGCTAGTCCTTGAGCAAAAGAAAAAGAAAAATACCTAAAAACACACAAGAGATAATGTACTAATGCTGATGATTTCCGATTAATTCCTCAATAATCACATAATAACATAATTTAAAAAAAAGTGCAAATATTGGCTAAGTATTAAAAATAACTCAATAGCACGTCCCAGCTTAGATCGAACTTCATGTATGTGTATATGCAAATGCCTTTCTCTTATCATTGTATAAAATCTAGATAAATTTATACAAACATATATTAAGCACAAAATTTTTAAAGTAACAATCAAGTTTCATAAGTTTGCTTTTCAAATTCATTTCTACTAATGTAGATAAACACAACACCAAGTGAGCTCAGATCTTTATTAAGGTCGTAATGTTGGCCTTGGTGAAGGTATGATGATTTAGGTAAAGTGAGCTCAAATAAAAAAAAATCAATATGCTCAAGGGGTAAAAGTTGAATTATATTATTTTAGGTTAAGCTAATATGTGTGTGGTTGAAAAAGAAAAGACTTTACAAGGCTCAAAATGGGTGTACTAGGAATAAAATATATCATGGTTAGTTTGAATAGTTTAAACAGTCCAAAGATTGCCTAAATCCTTTCTTTGGTGAAATATTGTCTAGGATTTCACCTCAATAGATTATCAAACAAATTCTAATACTTGTGAGATTATCAAAATGTCATGTTTACATAAACATTATCTAGATTCATACACAAATCAAAGATCAAGGTATTGTGTCCCATATGGACTTTCACAATGAAATTAGAACTAACACAAGAATTATCCATAAGACTAAGCCAATATCCATATTTTTCAACAAGTTATATACAAATTCAGCCAAAGTTCTTATCATTGGAACTAGATAATTACCAAAGAAAGTACAAAATACTCTATTTATTCAAATACATAATCATAAAATAGGAAAATAAGCATGCAATAACAAACAAACAAACACTAACCAAAAACATAATCCAACAAGATTTACTCCCTCCCCCAAACTTAGCATGCGAAATATTGGAAAATTAAAGAATAAAAGAATGAGTTTAGGGATACTCCTTTCGTTGGCATTTAGCCATGAAGCCTTATCTCCTTAAAGTAGCACCAACTCCTTGGATTTCTCAACACACCATAATAAAAAGAAATACTTAGGTTGCCTCCCAAGAAGCAGTTGAATTAAAGACTTCAGCTTGCCTTTTAACTTGTGGCTCATCCACAAGATGAGACCAAATAAGGTCTACCCTTTATATCATCCATTGACTATCCCAATTCATGAATATGATCTTTTGGGCTTCTATTTTGAGAGTGCAACACCTTATACTCATAACTAGGAGAGAAGAAATAATGAGAATGAGTTACCAATGGTCTACTTGTTAGAAATTGTTGATTTAGTGTTTTTGGGCAACACCTTATACTCATAACTAGGAGAGAAGAAATGATGAGAATTAGTTACCAATGGTCTACTTGTTAGAAATTATTGATTTAGTGTTTGTGGACAAGAAAATTCCTCTCCAAGGTCTTCAATTCGAAGCTTTCTCATCAATAGTGGCTTTGGGATTGGATTTTCTTCAAAGGATATGGTGTCGATGTTCACATGTTGCTCCACATCTGTTTGCATGGTAGTATTTCTCCCACCTCCCTTTTCTTCTTAAAGCTCAAATATTGACTCATCATCATACAAACTACTACAAGTTATAATGGTACAATATTTCTCCTCCAGAATCGAGTCAGTTTGTTATGGAAGGTGCCTTCGGGATGATTGATGATTATATCAATATGGCCTATTTGGTGTTCAAGATTTCAAATTGAGGCCTCTTGCTCTTGGAAGAAAGTATCCATTCTTTGCATTTGTTGCATCATCATATTTTCCTTGGATGTCTTTTCCTCTTGCTTAGGGAGGTATGTATCCATTTTTCTTCTATAATGCTTAATCACCTCTTCCAATGATGGCTTGTCTTCTTATATAGGTGGTTGATGAGGAAACTCTGATGACAATATAGGCTCATCATAAAAGTATGGTGATGGGCCTTGATTGTTGCATCAAGGGTAATCATGGTATGCCTCCCAACTCGGATTGTAGAAATTTGAGTAGTAACTTTGTTGTATATGGCCATTAGCAACAAAATGTATAGGTTGCAAGTTGTATGGGCATCTATCCCTTGGGTGGCTTCCTCCAAATAATTGACAATTCATGAATGGGCAATGGGAAGCTTGTGCACATAAGGTATCTACCTTCTTATTCAATTCACTCACTTAGGCGGTCAACTCCATGATTTCAAATTTTTTGTTCACTTCGCTCAATTGAGTGCTTCAAACTATGAGAGATTCATGTCATTGTTGATCGGTATCCATCATGTCTCTACCTCCATAATAACCGTGGTAAGCCATCGAAAAATACCTAAGAAAAATAAATAAATAAATAAAAAGTTTGAATTAAAGCTAGTTTGATTGGTATTAATATTAACAAGAATTAGTATTTCAATCCTTGTTGGGCTATTTCTAACACACAAAACACTACAAATATATGGGTCGCAACAAGTAATATAGAAGGTAAGTGAGTTTCAAATCCCACAAGGAGTAAATAAATTACAAATGCTAAGTACTAACCAAAACTAGTTGATGATTTATCTAAATGACAATGAATAGCTGTTTGAACTGAAATTTAAAATGTGAATTCCATAGAAAAGGAAATAATTGAAATTAACATTAAATAACCAATGGTAGTTTTACAACAATGAGATAAAACCTAGGGATGCAATCTCTCCTCTAACTCATTCAATTACTAGTTTTCCTTACCGTATACTCATCTACTTAGAATTAACAACTAGGAATTCAATAGTATTCACAAATTCCTTTCCAAGATATAGGTGAAAATTCTTAAACGAGATAGTATGTTATTCCTAACAAAAATTGATTAAACTCGTTAAGCTTAGTAATTCCTATACAAGATTGCATAAGTTACTTAGGTATATTCTTATCCTATGTAAACTCACCCTAGACTAGGCAATCCTACACTGTTTAACCTTTGTCCAAATCTACACTCCTTTTTCTAAGTTTTTATAGATTTCATGCAGCAATTAGTTCAATGGCCAGATTAACAGAAGCATTAAGCATAAAGTAGAATAACTAACTCATCAATGGATATCAAGAATGAGTGAGGAAATTAAGACAATTGAATTACATTAGATGTATAATTACATCCCTAGAGAAAGAGCTTAGTTCATAGTTATGCAAGGAAGAACACAACAACAATAATGATATAGTTGATACACATCCATAGTAGAAAAAAATAATGGAAGAAATAGAGGAAAGATAAAGAAAAACTCTTTGAAGCTTGTTCAATCTACTAGTCTCTTCCCGAATCCTCGTGATTCCTTCGAGTCCTTGTTGTTTCTCCTTTATAAACTCTATCTAACTCTCTCTAACTTTGGTTCTTAGAATTTTTTTCCTTCATTATAAATGAGTTGAAGAGACGTTAAATATTGTAGGAAAAGCCAGTTAAAATCTAGAAATTTTGCAACATGTTTGTACTTTGTGGTACTACGGCACCAAATTTGGCACTGTAGCATCAAGACGTCGAAAAGGTGGCATTGTAGTTCCGAATGGTGGCATTGCAGTGCCACAAAAGCTCAGGAGACGGCGCCCTAGTACCACAGAATAAATGACCTAGCACTGTGACACTATGCAAGTGGCATTGTGGCACCACAGCATTAATGCCACAGTGCCGCGGCATCGTGTACTTAGCACTGTGGCACCAAATTTTTGGAATTTACGGCACTGTGGCATCATTTTGGCGCAACAATGCCCACTTTTTGCCTAGTTTTCTCCATCTTATGGCATTGCTTCACTCTGCTAAGACCGATTTTTTTCCATCTTTGCTCGTAATTGGTTTAAATTATCTCAATTAAACCTTAATTTCTCTTTAAAAATTGGTATTCTCTGGTTCATAACTCATCACCTGAAATATACACCAAAAACAACAAAATCGGATAAAAAGAGCACAAAGACAAGTAATTCTTAAGCTTGAAAGGATATTAAGGTTAAGTGTATAATCTATTTAATAGTACCAATGAAGGACAGACTATGATCAAAGAAAGGATGGTGACAGGCGAGCAGTTTCTCCAGCCTGCGATAACCTGATTCTGGGTGAAATTAGGACTATGTTTGGAGGACCTGACATCACTGAAAGTTCAGCTTGCACAACTTGAGAAGCTCCAAAAACAGACGTCTTTTGCCCCAAAGATCATCCAACAAAGAGTTTTCAAAGAGAGATAGAGCCAATCACTTTCACTGAGGAGGATGCTCACGATGTGCACTATCTGCATAATAATTTGTTAGTCGTTACTCTTCGGATCAATAACTTGCTCATCCACTGAACTCTAATCGACGATGGAATCTCGATAGACATCTTATACTTAAGCACTCTTAAGAATATAGGTTTGGACATACAACACTTGAAGCCAACTACAGCCAAGCTCTACGAATTCACTAGTGACTTTGTCCTGCCTATAGGTGTAATTCAACTTGTACTCACTATGGGAGCGTGATCTCATCTCAATAGATAACAGTTATGACCAATTTCCTCGTGGTGGATTATCCAACGGCCTACAATACAGTCCTTGGAAGACCATCACTTCAAGAATTGAAGGCTATCACTTCAATCTACTACTTGGCGATAAAGTTCCCAACTCTAGTTCTATGAGGCAAGTAGCAAGAATCTCGCAAATGCTATAAACAGTCAATCAGGATGTGTGAGCTGTAGATCGTGAGTCCATGGCTGAATTGATAGAAACCCGGATCCTCATGTGATCGATGAGGAGAAAAAGACTGGACTTGTATAAGAACTCGTTTAACTCTGATTGAACGAGCAGAAATTAAGTTGCCCTAAATAGATCTATGTATTTAACCAATGACAAGCTACCCACTGAAGAAGAAGCCAAATATGATGATAGACTGCATTGATGAGGTTTCTTAGTCCTACCACATTATGTGGTAACCATTTTGGGGTAGACTTTTAAAAGATATGCTTCAAGATTGTAACTGTCCAACGAGTAGAAAGGATGTGATAGGCTACATGTAACAATACGACAAGGCTTTTCCCATTACCATAAAACGCGAACTGCTGAGCAAAATAGGTAAAAGCTAAGTCCGTAAGGTCCATCACTTTGAGTAAAGTCATTAGATTTGTTGCAAGATGCATAATGTATAGATTTGGAGTTCTAAAGAAGGTTGTGTAAGACAATAACACAGTTCAAGAATGCTCTATTCAAGAGTATATATGGCATGAAGTGATGATCCTAATAGAACTTTAAGTAGAAACATAAAGAGTAGAAGCTGACAACTAGGAGACTAATTATAAGCTTTCATAAAGAAATCTTGACCTCCAGGAAGAAGAACGAGAACAAGTATAGATACAGGAAATATTATTAAGTCTTGTATTTTTTCTTTTATTGTAACAATTCTACTCGAATAATGACAAGTTCATTTTTTGAATTTGTCTTAAGTAAAACTCCTTCAATAATTAGTTTTATGTTGCTTTGTCATCTCGAGACTATGGGGCATAATGTGTAGTGAAACATAGATAACTGCATTCTAGTACTACAATTCGAGCATATGTGTGTTCGAATGTTCTAGTATTCGAGTGGTCAAGGTTTGAGTGTTTGTATGTTTGAGGTTCGAGTGCTCGCGTGTTCGAGCAGTCGAGTGTTCATATGTTCAGGTTCTTGAAGAGTTTAAGATTCAACGTTACCATGTTAGAGGTAGTTGGATCATATTCGTGGATCGTGATAAGTACTAGAATAAGATTAAACCCTCAATGATAAATTGAAGATCTTAGCCTTAAACGAAGTAATTTCAAAATAAAATGAAGTCAAACTGCTAGTTCTATACTATAAAGGATAAACAGTTTCTTTAAGTATATATAAAAATCAAATTGTTAGCAACAAAAAAATAAATACAATTTTCTTTAAGTATGATGCAAGCAATCATAGAAGAAATTCGACGAATAAGATATTCTTGGTGAAATTCATTTCAGCAAAAATATTCGACCTCCAACCTTGACCTCCATTATTAACTCGTAATAAATATAAGCAGACAAAGGAGTGGTGGTTCGATACCTTCCTTCATTTTACAAAAAGAAGCAACCCTAGCAGATTGAGAAAGCAAAAAGATTCTTACTTAACAAAGTGATACCAAGAATTGGGGGACAATTATTATGCATCAAATTCACATCTGCTCAAAAATAGTGAATAGATTTTTATCCGAGATTTCTCCCATCCAAATTCAAATCTTCAAAATATTAAGGTTTAGATTTAGAATTTTAGAGGTAGGATTATTCAAATAAAGATTTTTACGAATTCAAATTCGTACATGTAATCTCTTTATATTCTTTTTGTTATTTGAAAAGATCACATTTGTAATAAGGAACTTATCTCCTAAGGTTTATAAATACAAGGCTCCTAAACAAAGAAAAGTGACCCAACCAAAAACTCTCTTATATTAGTATACTGAGAAAATAATACTACTGACCATAGTGAACATTTGTACTTTATTCGAATGGCTTATGTATTCATATTTTCTCTCCTATCCTATTCTCTCTCTAGTTCTTACATTTCTCCAAAAACTTATAATTCCATTGTTATACCAATAGTTGGTATCAACACTATATACATATAGATATATATAATAATAATAATAATTAGCCACGTACATATTATTACCACACATTTTCCCACTATGCTTCCATTAATTAATTAGGCTATATTTCACTACATATATACTGATAAAGTGAAAATTACAGTTGCGTAATATTGGCCATCCATCCCATTACATCTTTTTCAAAAAATAAATAAATAAATAAGGAAAAGGAGTACGCAATCCGCATGTCTTCTTTATAATTAGAAATAAAGTAATAAATGAATGTTGTGTGAAGATCATGTGTCCTCAGATTATCTGTCCCAGTTACCCATGATCACGTGGTTGGCTAAGAGCAGTTGCAATAAGTTCGACATGCTTGGTCGGTCGAGGTTGATCATTACCAATCGCGGCAGTTTAGTTAAATTAGTCTTACAAATTGTCGATAGATACGAGTGTTAAATACACTTTCTTTTCCTTCTTTTTAGTTATCTAGTCTCTAGTTTTGTCGTCTGATTCTTGATCTCTAATATATATTTAGTTTAAATTTTAATAATGAAATAAACTATAGTAAAATCTAAGTGCCAAATAATAAGATTAAAAAAATTGAAAAAAGAGACCAATTAGCATTCCTAATTCCTAATGCTCTTATCAATATTCTTTGTTTTCTCCTTCAGGATAAAGTTCATCTGGGGTGACACATACGTTTTGCATAAATACCATACTCTCGGCCAGAACCAATTTTGTTATATGTGTTGATAATTACATGACCAATTAATAATACGTACGGTATCAATCATTCTTCAATAGTGATAATTACTTGGTTAGGTGATATTCTTATGTACATTTATGAAGGATTTATGAATATTAACTTTGACCATTTTTTTAAAACATGCGATGAAAAATGTTGTGACCCGAATTCCAAGTCTGTGGCAGAAAAGGGATTTTACAAATAGAAATTCACAAGTTTTTTTTTAAAAAAATATATAAATAATTTTTAATAGCAAAATTTTTACAGTTTTATAATTATCGTTAGAGATAGATAGTTAATAGAATTTATTAAGTAAATTAAGCATTATCAATAGTATTCTCACAGTCCAGACATAATAATTTTACCGACCGAGTCCATGAAACAGACCCTTAATTATTAATACAAGTCAAAAAATTAAACAGTACTATCATATACACTTACTAACAAGTCAACAAATTAAGTAATTTCTCACTGTTCCGCTCCTAAGTTTTTGAAGTTACTCTGAGCACTACCTAAGAAGGAAAATAAAAAGTGAGTATGAAATGTCCAGTAAGATACCTAATTACCTTTTTG
The DNA here is from genome assembly GCA_002914805.1 of Parasponia andersonii. Classification (NCBI taxonomy): domain Eukaryota; kingdom Viridiplantae; phylum Streptophyta; class Magnoliopsida; order Rosales; family Cannabaceae; genus Trema; species Trema andersonii. The sequence continues at coordinate 3,709 of JXTB01000193.1, read as the reverse complement.
GAAAAAATAGTTAATTCTAAAACCCCTATATAGTTATTTGTTCTGAAAATAGTTCACAAAATATCTAGTCGACAGTATATTGAAAATCACCAACAGGGATCATAATCAAAAACCATAAAATAAAACTAGATAAATAATCTATAATTCACATATCACAAATCAATCAATTCTATGAGCTCACATCCTCTCACAATGAACCAGAATAACTCGTACTATATGTACTAAGTACTCTATGTCTGACATCTAATCCTAGAAATCTAGAGGGATACCCATGTGTCTAAACCTATAGAACTGGAGGGACAACTAAATGCCTACGCCTATCGAATGGGAGCAATTAGGAGACCTCGCATGAGTTTATGGGCTCTCACTGAGCGCAGGGGTACTGGCTACATATAAACATTGCAATGCCTAAGATGGATCTCATGTTTGATTCTATGTTATGTGCAATACGAGAGGCAGTATAAATAACTATGTAATAACAGTCTGTACATGTTCTGCTTTTAGATGAAAATCTATTTTGTGCTTTAAAAATTCTTCAAACTAATACCTATGATCTAATCAAATCCAAAAATAAATATTGCCAAAATTACTTGAAAAATATCCAGAACACCCCACAATATCTCACATATTCACAATTCACTAAAATAATTATCCAAAGCAGTTTGATTTAATAAGATCACAAAATTTTATTTTTCCACAACATATTCAATTTTTATGAAAAACAATAGAAAACAAAGCAATTAGATCCCCTACATCGATATGGTAGTCAAACAAAGTAAACGACACTCGAAGAATCTCCCGTTGATCACTTAGCTACTTAGACGGTCGTTTCAAGATCCTGACAAGTTCACTTGAAGAAGTGACTTTTCCACTAGAGCCTCAGATTGAGAAACAAAGGTCACCACTGAATTCAGAGCACTAAAAAATATTAGATTAGATATATACTTTTTCAAAAGTGAGTCGCAATGTTGGTCCCGATCTATGCCACACAAAATGGTACTATTCACCAACTATGAAATTTTGATTTTCGTGCCACATCGAAACATATTCATATTTTATATCAAAATTTGTCTCTTAACCTTACTGAGTTCAAATTTGAAATCAGAATTCAGTGTCGAGATCTCGAGCATTAAATGAGATTTAAATTCCAAAAGTTACAAAAATACTACTTTTTAAAAATATTTAGAAAAATATCCATTTTTATTTAAAAATTACCGTACCTCTAGACACCATTTTCACTTCTACCAATCCAATCGTAATTATTCATAATGTTTATCTCTCTTTCACTTCATATAATTATCTCAAGTAAAATAATTAACTAATGAAATAATTATAAAATTATCACGTTTTACAAACTTTGATAAAACAGCCAAAACAGTGAAAATATTACTGGCAATAAGTTATCAGTCGCGAGTGATCAAAAAATAGCAGCGACAATGAGTGGAATCTAGACGTGCCAGCAGTGAGGAAAGATGACGTCCGATGGAGCTCCGGTGAGCAAAAATCTGTCACAACAGCGTTAACTTCGTGGCCTCCGATCTCTAGCTTCAGAAATAGTTCACTGTGAGGGTGTTCAGTGCGGCTTCATCAGTGACCAAAGAAGAGCGCAAGGTGGCCCATCGGCGGCATCGGGTGGCAATGAAGCTAAACAGCTCCAGCCTTCTTCCTCTTTTTCTTTCAGGCCCTTCGTATGAGAAGAAGAGGAAATTGAGGGGGAGGAGGCAGGGAAGGCGTTATGCAATTTTGGGGAACTGTAGACTCCTAATAAAATATTTAAGATATTTTCAGTTGAATAATCTAAAAATGAGTATTTACTAAAATACCATTATGTTAAAAAATGACTCTATTGTTAAAAGATGACTCTATTGTCCTCTTAAAAATCTGGATTTTACAAAACGAGGAATAACTTATAAACCACTTATAAAATTAGTACTTTTTGTTGTCACATCATTAAATGAAAATTTTAGATTTTCAAAATTAATCCTTACTCAATCATAGTCGAAAAAATAAAAAATAAATAAAGTGGCACGGGAATGGCTGCTGTCTACGTTCAAGTGACGTCAAAATTTTGACGTCAAAATTATTTGACTACAGTCGAAAAGTGCCCCGACCCTAGTCACAAATTGAATGGAATAGCCAAAAAAATGTGACAATAAAAAATCAACTATTGATACCCATGACATTGCTGTCTAAATAGTTTAACTGAAAACTATGTTTTTACTATGTATAAATGTAGAAACGGAAGTAAAAAAATTTTTATTTATCCCAAACAATTAATCGATCAAACAATTATATATACTAAATATTATGCATATAAATAATTACAACAATATTACGGAGAAAATTTTAGCTCAAAAGCTAAATTGGAATATTAGCATGACTTCAGTATATGCGACTATGAGAGATAATATTAGCTAGACTTTTACTTCATGCAATAACTATTCATGTGCCCGCTATATATATTTTAACATATATATAATAATTCTAACTACTATATCCATATATTATATATATACATATGTTGCAGAGAGATAAGCAGAGAGAGAGAGAGAGAGTTTGCTGAGGAAAATGGATCATGTTTGCAGTACTAATGCAATAGGAATGGATCAATATGATCAAGATCAGTGTGATCACGTTACCTCAAGTATGGGAAGAAAAGAAATTAACAATAAGATTATTGAAGGGCCGTACTTGGTATGGGAAGATATAACGGTGGTGGCAACAAACCTGATGAGGAATAATAACAAAGCAAGAAAACTGCTAAACGACCTAAGTGGATATGCCCAACCCAATCGGATTATGGCTCTCGTGGATCCTTCTGGCTCAGGAAAATCCACCCTACTTGATGCCTTTGCAGTTAATATCATGTCTCTCTTCTCTTATGTATGCGTATTTATATATATATATATATATATATATATATATTCCTATTCCGAGTTTATACTCTTTTTTTTCGGGGGTTAAGTTTTATAGTCGATTTAGATGGTTACTGATCAGAGTTTTTCCCGCAAGTACTGCTTTAGGTTTCTAGCTCTTGAGTACTTTTTTTCTTTAAATAATTTGTGTTGTGCGTCGAAAAGCTATTTAGTTTGTATGTTGTTTATATAAACTTAATTCATAATTTTTTGTTTAAATGTTATATAATTTAACATCATGAAATCACATTTTACAATCGACCAAAATTGTATTATCTATATATTTAAACCAACCAAACAATTAATTATATATATTTGGTTCGGTCTAGTTTGGTTTCTCTCTAAACTTTTTAACAGCCCAAATAGACTTCAACTTATTTTGGTTAATAGTTTTCATGATTCAAATACTGAGGTAAACATTTACCTACAATGATCAAAACTAATTTAGCGAAAGGTCACTGGAGTTTTCTTATGATTTTATTTTTAAGATAGGACCCCGCGTATAATAATTTAGGGTGCGGCTTTAGATCACAGGGAACATTTAGCATTTTTAATTTTCACTAATTAGCAGAAACGAAGAAGATTGATACTCACGTCTATTTCCTTTTTTTTTATTTTAAAGGAAAAGAAAAGCCTATTTTCATTTTACGCATTACTGTAATGAAGCCAATTAATACATTTTACGCCTTCAGTACGATATAAACAAGTACTGATTAAACGCCATAAATTTATGAGTACGTAACAAATTGATATGTATGGTCATTATTATGAAGTACAGTTTGCAATAAACAATA
>JXTB01000192.1:653109-719209 GCA_002914805.1 Parasponia andersonii | reverse complement strand
GTATAGTGTCTACTGCTAATTTTTCTGCCAATTTAAGTACCATTCCTATGCTTACAGGTACAAACTTTAAGTCCTGGAAAGAGAATATCATGATCGTACTGAGTTGTATGGATCTTGACCTGGCACTCAGAAAGGACTAACCTGCTGCTCTTATGGAAGAAAGTTCTACTGAGGATGAAAGGAACTTTGAGCTTTGAGAAAAGTCCAATCGTATGAGTGTTATGATCATGAAGCACTCTATTCCAGAAATCATGCGAGGTTCTTTGCCAAATGAGGAAAATACTAAGGATTTCCTTCCTGCTGTTGAGAAATTATATCTCAAGAATGAAAAGGGTGAGATGATTAGTACCTTAGGGAAACTCATCTCAATAAGGTACAGTGACGAAGAAAATAAAAGAGAGCACATCATGCAGATGTCTCATTTGGCTGGCAAGCTTAAAGAATTCAATTTAGAAATTTATGAGAATTTTCTTGTGTCCTTGGTTTTGCTTTCTCTTCCTAATCAGTATGAGAACTTACAGACCATATACAATGCCCAAAAGGACAAATGGAATATTAATGAATTAAAAGCCATTTGTGTTCAAGAGAAAGAAAAAATCAAAGCTGTAAGGCCTGAAAGTGCTAATTAACCCCTACCTCTAAGGAAAAGAAGAGGAAAATGGATAAAGGTAAGAACGCTGCAGTTGCTCCACTTGCTAAGGCACAAAAGAAGCAAGATGAGCAAGGTTGCTTCTTTTGTAGAAAGGGAGGATACCTGAAGAAGGAATACGCTAAGTACAAAGCTTGGCGTGTTAAGAAGAGTAAGCTTCTCATTTATGTTTGTTCTGAAGTTAATTTAACTTCTGTACCTAAAGACACTTGGTGGGTAGATTCGGGTGCTACTACTCACGTTAGTTTTTTCATGCAGGGTTGCCTGTGGAGCCATAAGCCAAGTGATGATGAAAGATTCATCTATGTGGGCGATGGCCAAACAGCTTCAGTGGAGGCCATTGGGCACTTTAGGTTGTTTTTGAATTTTGGAAAATATTTGGATTTGTATGAGACTTTTGTGGTACTGTCTTTAAGACGGAATTTAGTGTCAATTTCTGTATTAGACAAATTCTGTTATTCTTGTTCTTTTGGAAATAATTTATTTAGTCTTATGCATAATTCAATTGTTGTTAGTACTGGTTTTCTAAATGACAACTTATATATGTTAAATATCCAACTATCTATTAATGAAACTTTGCATGTTAATTCAAGAAATACAAAACAAAAATTAACTAATGAGAACTCATCGATGTTGTGACACAGACATTTAGGACATATTTCTAAATAAAGAATCGAACGTCTTGTGTCTGATAGGATCCTTGGTCCCCTTGATTTGGTAGACTTTAAAGTCTGCGTTGAGTGTATAAAGGGGAAATAGACAAACGTTAGGAAGTTAAGTGTCAATAGGAGCTCTAGCATCTTAGAACTGATATATACAGACATCTGTGGTCCATTTCTTATAGTTTTTTGGAAGGATAACAGTACTTTATCACGTTCATAGACGATTATTCTCGCTATGGGTACATATACTTAATTTATGAGAAGTCACAATCACTGGACGTATTTAAAGCTTATAAACCTGAAGTTGAAAATCAGCTTGATAAGAAAAATAAGGCTGTCAAATCTGATCATGGTGGTGAATACTATGGTAAGTATGACGGATCAGGTGAGCAACATCCAGGGCCTTTTGCTAAGTATTTAGAAGAGTGTAACATCGTTCTGTAATACACTATGCCTAGGAAACCTAACATGAATGGTGTTACTGAACGACTCAATAGGACACTAAAGGATATGGTAAGGAGTATAATCAGTCATTCCACCTTACCAGAATCACTATAGAGAGACACACTCAAACTGCAGCATATATCCTTAACAGAGTACCGAGCAAAGTAGTAGCTAAAACCCCTTATGAACTCTGGACTGGGCAAAGGCCCAGTATAAGTCATTTACACATATGGGGTTGTCCAGCTGAGGCAAGGCCTTACAGGCCAAATGAAAAGAAACTGGACTCAAGAACAGTAAGCTACTACTTTGTAGGGTATTCTAAAAGATCCAGAGGCTATAAGTTTTATGATCTCACATTAAAGTCTTTCTTTGAGATGGAAAATGCCAAATTTCTTAAGGATATTGAGTTTGGGAGGGAAGATAAGGTCAGGGACATTGTTTTTGAAGAGGAATTCGTTCCTCTTCCTATGGTTGCTATTTGCAATGGTTAGGATACTCAGGATCCTGTTCCTGACAATATCATTGTTCAAGATGTAATCGCTCCAGTTCAAGACAATATTTAGGAGGTTCCTGTCCCAGTTGAGGTAAATGCTCCTGTAGAGCAAACTCAACAACCTCAAGAACTAGTGCCTTTAAGGAGGTCCACTAGAGAAAGGAGAAGTGCGATTTCAGATGATTATGTCGTATATTTCCAGGAACATGAGTTTGACATTGGGATAATAGAAGATGATCCAATCAACTTCACACAAATTAAACATAGTTCCAATTCTCAAAAGTGGATTAATGCCATGAATGAGGAGATGAAGTCTATGAGAGACAATGACGTTTGGGATCTCGTCAAATTGCCTGAAGGTTCGAAGCCCATTGGTTGTAAATGGATATTTAAGACCAAACGGGATTCAAAAGGCAATGTTGAGAGATATAAGGCACGTCTTGTCGTTAAAGGCTTCACTCAGAAGAAAGGCATTGACTTTAAAGAGACCTTCTCTCCAGTTGCTTTGAAGGACTCCTTTAGAGTTATTATGGCACTTATAGCTCATTTTGACCTTGACCTTCATCAGACGGATATTAAGACAACATTTCTCAATGGAGACATTGATGAGATGATATATATGGTGCAACCAAAAAACTTTCTGTCGGGAGATCCGAAGTCTATGGTCTATAAACTCAAGAAGTCCATCTATAGTCTCAAGCAGACTTCCCGTCAATGGTATCACAAATTTCATGAGGCAATTCTCTCGTTCAATTTTGAGGTGAATCTTGTTGATGATTGTGTATACCATAAGTTCAGTGGGAGTAAGTTTGTCTTCCTGGTACTTTATGTTGATGATATACTACTGGCAAATAGTGATATAGGCTTACTGCATGACACCAAGAGATTTCTTGCAAAGAATTTCGAAATAAAAGATCTTAGAGTCGTCTCTTTTGTATTAGGTATACAGATACACCGAGATCACTCTTGGGGTATCCTTGGATTATCACAAAAGAGCTATATCGAGAGGGTGCTCAGTAGGTTTGGTATGGATAAGTGTGCACCAACGAACACTCCAGTGTCTAAAGGAGATAAATTCAGCCTCAGTCAAAGCCCTAAGAATGACATTGATAAAGAAGGCATGCAACAGTTTCCTTATGCTTCAGCTGTAGGGAGTTTGATGTATGCACAAGTATGTATGTGTCCAAATCTTGCGTTCATAGTTGGCATGTTGGGCAAATACATGAGTAACCCTAGAGTGGATCATTAGAATGTAGCAAAGAGGGTTATGAGGTACTTACAGAGAACAAGAGAATACATGCTCACTTATCAGAGATCGGATGTTTTGGAGATCATTGGGTACTCTGACTCTGATTTTGCAAGATGCCTAGACAGTAAGAGATCCATATTAGGCTATGTCTTTCTTTTATCTAGAGGAGCTATTTCCTGGAAGAGTGCCAAGTAGACAAGTTGGAACGAACTTACCATGGTTTCTCATGGAATTGAATCCTGCAAGTTTGCTATGTATTGCAACAGGCGTGTTGCAACATTAGCATGTTTTCCAAAAACTGATATTGGTGTAGTTACAACATGAGGTTTCTTTAGTGTTGTAACATCACTACTGGTTCCTACAACCGGGTTAGGAATAGAACTTTTAACAAAAACCGTTTTTGAATTCGAGCTCTCACCTTTAAATCCAAGTCCATGATGATCAGACCCAGATCTACCAACTATCAGAATATAATCTAATTTGGCAATTCCAGAATTTAGTATTTTTAAGGACTTTTGAGTCCTATCAAGCTCTGCTGAAATATCTTTTAACTTTACTTCTTTTTCAGCCAATAAAGTTTCCAATTCTTGGATCTTTATTTCAGAATTCTCCTTGTATTGGATGAGCGTAGAAATTCTTTCTTTAAAGGATCTATTCTGATCTACAACTTTAACCTATTGAGAATACATATTCTTATAGGATCTTCTAATTGATTCTTCATCCAGTTCGGAATCATCACTGTCAGAATCATATACCTTGTCTGATGTTACAACATTACTGCTAGATGCATACTTTGTTGTAACATTATCTGCAGAATTCTGCACAGAACACACATTATCTGAAACTAATGAAACACCAAAAGCAACATAATTACTTACATGTATTTCATCTTCTTCTTAGTTGCCTTTTGACTCCTTATCACTCCACGAGATAGTCATTGCCTTAGATTTTTTCTTTAGGGTGTTGGTACATTCAGCTTGTATGTGACCATAACTTTCACACTCCTTACACTGAATACCTTTCTTTTTTGTTTTTAGAAACATCAGATTTAGGAGTTGTGGACTTACTTTTACTCATGTTGCTCCCCTTGGATTGTTTGCCCATTTTCTTTAAAAATTTATAAAAGTTTTTGGACAAAAGAGCAAGTTCATCATCAAGGTTTTCACTTATAGTCGGTTCAGATGTAGCTTTAAGAGCAATTGATTTATCCTTCTTCCTATGCATGATATTCATCTCATAGGTCTGCAAGGATCCTATAAGTTCCTCCACCTTCATGGTTTCGAGGTTCTTGCTTTCTGTAATGACTGTAAGCTTTGGTTGAAACCTGTTAGGTAAAGATTTAAATATTTTTCTAATCATTTTAGTATCCGAAAAGTGTTTACCAAGAGCAAAAGCTTCATTAGAAATATCATATAGTTTAGTAAAATATTCAGATAGGGTTTCATCTTCTCTTATTTTTAACTCTTCAAATTTAGAAGTTAAAATAACTATTTTGGTTCTTTTCATTTCACCAGAACCTTCAAAATGTGTTTGTAAAATATCCCACGCCTCTTTGGCAGAATCACAATTTATTATCATTTTGCTACGAGTAGCATCAACACCATTGAGAATGGCATGTAATGCTTTGGAGGTTTAATTGGCCAGTTTATCATCATCAGACGACCAATTAAGTTCATGTTTAGGAATATCATTCCCATTCGAATCCTTAGTGGTTGGTGGTGACCATCCAATAAGAACTGATCTCCATGATTTTTCATCAATAGATTTGATGAAAGCCTTTATAAGTACCTTCCAATATGAATAGTTGGTACCATCAAGCAGTGGGGGGCATGTAATAGACCCACCTTCGGCAAGAAATGATATATCTATAAAATACGGTCAAAAATTCACAAGATCTCACAAAACAAACTGTTAGTGACCTGCTCTGATACCAATTGTTACGACCGTTTCTTGTATTCTTACCGAATATAATTAATTATGTAAGGTGAATATACGGAAAATTATGATATGGATGTTGTAACACTGAAAAGTAAAAATTTGACAAACATTATTTTTACTTACTTCAACTATCTCCCGATAGTCTACATCCAAAGGGCCACGCCCAGAGAAATAAACTTATTAGTAAAGAATAACATGAATACAAACACCAATCAAATTTAAAAAACTCCATCTTTTAAATGTTGTAACATGCCAGTACTCCTTTACTAATCTGTCTAGCGAGCTCCTCTCGACTTGATGTGATTCCTTCCGTTTGAACTCCCTTCAGATTTTCTCGGAACCTGTCTTCTCCCGAAGACTTGTTGCACTTTTCCCGAAGCCCTTGTACTTCTCCCGAAGCACTCTTATGACTAAGAATCCCTCCTAGTCTCACAATACAAAGTATAGACAAATTTAACAAAGTATTACATTAATGGCAATCTCAAACATACATGGCCCCCTTAGGACTCTAACCTAGACTCCTATTTATAGTGCTTGAGCTCTTCCAATTTTTGATAATCTGCAAGATACGTTTTCCTCATCATAAAGGCTGATTGGAAGTCAATTAGATCAGTCAAAGATAATATTTTCGCAATCAAGGCTGATATGATATAGATGCTGATTCTGCACAACGATGTTACAACATCGGCCTTGTCTAAACAACCAAATTTGTAACATTTCTTGGAGAAGTGTTGATTTGTTATCTGAAATAAAAATTCCGTTTTTTGTACAAATCAATCAAATAAAAAATGTTCCCACATAAGAAGAATCAACTAAAAATTAATAAGGAAACGACACCTTAAGAGATTAAATTTAATACTCATAAAATTAGGTAGTTTCTATAAATTGCAAGCTGTCAAAATAATCAGATTAAATTAGCTCAAAAATGGTAATCAGATTGATTAAAATCAAGATTGATTATTTCTAGAAATATTAACTAATTAATATTAGTAATCACATAATAATCGATCTTCATTAAAATATGCCAAAGTAAGAAAGAAATATGTGAATATAATTTATATTAATCACTGATATTTCTGATCAAAACAGAACTAATTGAATAGATTTTACGATGTTGCAACATCAAGAATCACTGTGAGTCAACACAGACAGTAATATTGCAACATCTCAAATGACAACAGACTACCCTATCAAATTACACCATTTTTTTCTTTTGCGCTCGAAAAGAAAGTTTCATTCAACCATTAACTGGGATTATTACACAGCGGAAATCCATCGCAACAAAAATACAAAGGCCAATCTTGGTGACAAAGGGCAATCTTGGTGGTCGGTCTCCAAAATACTCCTAAAAGTAGGATTAGTACTATTTAGCCAAAAATTAACCGCACACCTACACAGATATTCAAGGCCTTAGGAACCCAGACAAAATTGCAATTCATAAATCTATTGAATAGAGATCTAGCTTTAAAAACATATATCAAAGATTCCCAAAGATAAAGAGCGAGGATTTCCATTAATAGCCTTAATGACATCTTGAGCATCCCCTTCACAGATTATGCTTCCCCATCCTTCCACAACAGCAACCTGTCAACCAATTACACTTAGCGCGACTAAAACAGTCGTAAATGTGAAGATTAACGAATTTTCACTTAAAAACGATTATTTTTTATAATAACATATTTGTGTATCCAAAATAAAAAAATTGTAAAAGATAACAGGATATTCTTGTATAAACAGAAACCTTTGGCGCTGCCCATAAAACGACAAACAAAACCCGCTGGATTTCAGTCAAGACGACGAAATTTAATGGCTGCCCTGTCCATGTCCATCCCTCCTAGGCTCAAACATACCCATGTTTTTTCTCAAAACCAAAACTGGGTTTCTTTCATTTTTCGTTTATACTTAATATACTCCAATTTTTAGCCCTGAAAAAAGAAGAAGCGTATTAAAAATGGCTGCTAGGGGAAGCTCTGGCAACGTTAAGACAAAGACCATATTCTCTGTAGTCCTCCTCCTTTGCATGGAAATGGGTCTCATTCCATCCAGAGGTCAAGCTGCGACTCTTCCCAATCATGAAGGTAAGGCCGAAACCCCTTTCTCCTTTCTTCTTCTTCTTCCTCTTCTTTACTGTAAAAGCTTTCTTAAAGTAACTAGTGGTAGTGCGTTGACTACTTCACGACATGGTTAAAGAATAAACACCCAGATTGAGTTGACTTTCTTTCTTTCTTTCTAGTTCTTCAATCCTCCTCTCTCTTTTCTAAGGCCTTTTCTAAGCTTTTTTTTTTTTTTTACTTTTTTTTTTTTGGTGGAGAAAATGATGAATTTGGGTTTGAATTATCTCTCTATTTTAGTTCACATTTGGGTCAAAATCGGTTTGATTATTGATACTGTCCTATCCTTCTTCCAATGGGCCCCTACCAATTTATGAATGTAAGAAGGTTTCATATATGTCTACATATGATCTTTGACCTTTTTCTTGTAAGACTAATTAATGTATTTGGGAACTGGGATTACAAATTTTTTGTGCTTAATTTCAGGTCGTATTAGGAATATTTAGTATATTACTTTTTAAATCTCAACGAAGTTTGTGTTTTTAATTTTAATTTGCTTAGCATTGACTGGAATTTTCTTGCAATAACCGTATAAAAATAGACATATATAGTATACAATTGAAGAGTCAATTTCTGTAACATTTCTTTTTAGGACATACTTATATATTAAAAATGATTTTGAAACCAAAAATTTTGCCACCAAGTAGAAATAATCTCTGTCTAGTAGATTATCCATAGTTAGAATCTGTATTTTTTTTACTATTGTGAAAAAAAAAAAAAGCAGTCTTGAAAGATCTGTCAACTTAACATTACAGACTTATGAAATGTTTGTCTATATGTAGTGCAAGCCATTAAAGAAATAGCTGCCCAGCTGAATAAAAAAGATTGGAATTTCAGCGATCCTTGTAGTAATAAAACGACCATTGATAGACCACATGCGGATCAGTACTACAATGCTATCATTTGCAATTGCTCCATTTCTGCCAATGTGTGCCATGTACAAACCATGTAATGCTCCCTTTTCCTTTCACTCTTTTACAGTTATCCTTGTTAAATTACCTTGTGATTGTTGTCAGGTACTAGATTAACTATGAACCGTATGACTATCATAAGAATTACGATGTTGTAATGTAGCAATTCAGTGCATGACCATGATAATGATGTCTTACTCAAATGACTTGGCATGTATTGGCTTCATGGTTAACCAGATCTACTATGCTTCAATTTTATCTCTTTTAACTTTTCCAGGAACTAGACGAGTTTGTGAGCCTTTTTTTTTTTATTTTTTTGGTCAATGAGTTTTGACTTAGAAAGATTATTTCAGGGATTATGATTCGAACTGTTTTTTTTTTCTTTTTTTTTTTTCATGCAGCAATTTTGTCGGGCAGGATCTTGATGGTGTGCTCCCACCATCAGTGGCAAAGCTAGTTTACCTAAAGGAGCTGTATGGACTTATTTGTTTCAGTTGTTTGATACCTCCAACCTGTTCTATTTCATACTAATAACAACAGTCATTCTTCTTTGCTTGTAGTTATTTGGGGCAGAACTACCTCAGTGGTACAATACCTCGTGAATGGGCTTCCACAAAGTTGGAAATACTGTAAATTTCCTTCTACCCTTCTTGTTCAAGGTTTAGCTGTATATGCTCATAGTTCTTTTATTAATGGAAAGGATTCATTGCAGGGTTGTCAGTGTTAACAATTTATCAGGACCAATACCCAGCTTTCTGGGAAGCTTAACTACTCTCAAAGCTTTGTATGCTCATAATCTCTCTCTTTTCAAGTGTCTTTATACTTGTTTAAGTGCCATTTGGTTTGGCCCAATTGTAATCATACGAGAACTACAATTCTTAGGGGTCTGGAGAGCAACTTATTTTCTGGAACAGTTCCCCCCGAGCTTGGGAAATTGGTTGACTTGGAGATTCTGTAAGTCTTAAGTTTTATTCCCTTTTACTTTCATCCTTTTGCTTGTATAAGTTCAAATTAAATCTTCTTTAATTTGCTATAAATTATTATTTGATAAGTTGTTAATGGTTATATTGCCCATGGATAACTGCAGCTTTCTTAGTGCTAACATTCTCACTGGAGCATTGCCTGTGAGTCTCAGTAATCTGACCAAATTAAGAGTTCTGTAAGTGTTCTTTAGAACTTACAATTACATTGTACCTTAAAAATTGTGGGCTTTATGTCCCCGGATCATTTTTTATTTTGGTCATTTGCAGTAGGATTAGTAGCAACAACTTCACCGGAAGACTACCTGACTTTTTCAGGAGTTGGAAACAACTTCAGAATTTGTAAGAGCTTTTCATCCTTTATATGCTTTCAAGGTCTCTTAAATACTAAAATAGTCTTGTGTGACCTTTATATATTGAAAATAATGTTTTAACAGAGAGATGCAAGCAACTGGTTTCAAAGGGCCAATTCCTTCTAGTCTATCTGTCTTGAATAATATAACGCAACTGTGAGTTCTCCATTGCAAGCAGTTAATTCTTTAGTTACTTGATCTTCTTAAAATGTTAATGTGCTTTGACAGTAAGAAGCTTCCTTGGTAGAAAGATGAATTTCTCACAATTATCATAATGTCACTCTTTGCAGGAGGATTAGTGACTTAAATGGTGAGAGCTCAGAATTTCCGGACTTGAGAAACATGAAAAGCATGCAGAAATTGTGAGTCACTTTTGTGTTTTAGTATTCTTTCTAACTAGTATGACCGAAAACTGGATTTGAAATACTTGCTTATCTGATTTTCTTGATATTGCAGGATGTTGAGAAGCTGTAATATAAGAGGAAGAATTCCTGAATATTTACCCACCTTGACAAATCTGAAAACTTTGTAATTCTTTGTTCCAATTTTACTTCACTTTTCATGCCACGAAGCTCTTATCAGTTGAGAGAACAAATAAAATATAATGCACATATAAATCTATATCTATTTTCACATAAGTATATATCACTATATTCAAGTTTAAAATTTAGTGATTGGTACTTCTATTGGAAATTTCATCCCTGACCTTAGAAGTCAACTTCTAGTGAGCATCAGATGCTGAAATTGTTGTGTCGTAACCCTTGTATAGTTCTAAAACATCAAATGTTTGAAGCTGCTTTTCAAAATTTTACTCCAAATACTTGCCAGCTACTACCAATTAAGTACTTCAATTTTCTGCTAGCTGATGAAGAATATAGTAATTCCGATTTCATGTATCTTAACTGTAAGATCCGTATAAGAGACACATGCTTTAAGGATTTAATGTATCTTGATTTGCAGAAATCTGCATTATTTATGCCATGACAACTGGAGTTTTATCTTACAGAGACCTTAGCTTTAACAGATTGGAAGGTGCCATTCCAAATTTTGCTGATCTAATGGAATTGAGCACGCTGTAAGTAATGTCGATTAAGTTCATTAGGATAATCAATTACCATAGCGTACAGGAGCTTTTGCCATAGATCAATGTGTAGTATGGAGATGTCATTTTGTTGAATCATATGAAAAATAGCTCTATAAGTTTTCCTTTTTAAACTCATATGGAAGCTCTCAAAGATAATGCATGATCTATCGAGATTGGAAGACAATTAGTACGTCAAGAAACCTTCACCCCATAAGGATCCTACCTCTTCTAATTATCTGGGAAAGGATTAATGTACACATTGATATATGCACATATTTGTCTGCATGTAATTGAATTGGAGCACTAAGAAAGCAACAGTTATCAATGTGATTGAATATATGTTAAGTGCACATTTTTATTTCTGGTAATATTTTAACCTTTACACCCTGTTTAAGGGTGTTTTGGAAAATGACAGAAAGATACTAGGTGAAGGACCCCTTTCTATATAAATTTTACAATTTTCTCATGTTATTATATTCCCTATTAACCAGATACCTGACAAGTAACCTTCTCACTGGGCTTATTCCAGACTGGATCAATAGCAGAGATAACCGCTAGTATGTTTTCCATCTGATATCTTACATAAATTTTTCATTTATCATTTACCTCATCAAATGAATGTCATTGGCACATGTGTATGCACACACACACATTGTATCTTCTTGTTCCGCCTTTATGCTTCTCAGGTTTTGACAAATTGAGACGCTGTATGATTACAAGTGGACTTGGTAAAACGTTTATAGTGCAATTTAACTGCATGAAAGATTTGAATAACAACACAAACATTTGAATTATAGCATAGATATAGCAGATACCACATTTTGCACCAGAAAGAAAAAAGGCTTGAATTATTGTATGGAATTATGGACATTTTTCTCTTATGCTGTTCAATTGTGACTAAGATAATTATGGTATGCAAAATTATATAAGACACTAGTAGTATAGTACGTGTTTCTTCTCGTTGCCTTACAATTAGCCAATGAAGAATTTCGTGTTTGTGTGCAGTGTAATAGATCTTTCTTACAATGACTTTTCTGAAGTTTCTGTCCCACCGGTTTGTCGAGAAACCTTGTAAGGGTTGCTCTTTCTTTGTTTTCCAATTTTTTATTTTTTGAGGATTTTTTTTTCCTAAATGTGAAAGTAAACTGCTCTGTTGTTTCATCAGCAATCTGTTCAAAAGCTTTTCCGAACAGAACAACCAGTAAGCATTGAACTTAACTAAATGAGATGAGTAATCCTTTAGATTATAAAGTTTACATAATCTGATGGTTCTTCGTCATACTATGTTATTGTAGATTACTCAGCCAATGCCTGAATCCATGTTCAAAAGGTAATCAAAATCTCTCTTGATTTTAGACTTTTTTCTCCATAGAAGAATCAATATGTGTATGGAAAATATAGGGAAATTAAATATTTTTCTTTTTATAGATCAATATTCATTGCATATAAACTGTGGCGGAAAAGAAGTAACCATTGGAAACATCAAATATGAGGGAGATGAAGACCCAGGAGGTGCAGCAAAGTTATTCCACAGCCCACCCAATTGGGGATTTAGCAGCACTGGTGATTTCTGGGATGTTTGGAGTACCACAAAAGACTATATAGCAAACAATGTATCCATACTTAGAATGAACAATTCTCAGTTGTATACAACTGCACGCCTCTCACCTCTTTCATTAACATACTATGCTCGTTGCCTAGCAAATGGAGCTTATACTGTGAAACTTCACTTCGCGGAGATAGTATTAAGAGACAACAGATCGTATTATAGCGTTGGTAGACGAATATTTAATGTTTATGTCCAGGTAGCTTCATTGACTTACATTTAAGTACATTCATTTCTAATATAATTAATTATGATTAGTGAAATGCTTTTCCTTCTTTTGTTACTGAACACACACACACACACACACACGTGTGTAGACGGTCAAGTGTTTTGTGTATACATTGCTGATTGAAACGGATTCATTGTAGGGAAAGCTGGAGCTGAAGGATTTCAATATTGAAAAAGATGCAAACGGAGTTGATAAAGAAGTGATTAAGAAATTTACAACAATCGTTAGCAATAATACATTAGAGATCTGCTTCCAATGGGCTGGGAAAGGGACCACAAATGTTCCAAAGCGAGGAATGTACGGTTCTCTTATATCTGCTATCTCGGTGAAGTCTGGTAAGTACATATGCTGTATGTTTTCATGAAAAAACTGAAAAAGAATCATTTGTGAAAATCGAATCTGACACATATCTTTTTCAACTGAATACATAATTTTCCTCCTTTTATTTTTTTTTTTATTTTTTGGTATCCTATATTCAGCTATTCTCCCTCTTTTGACACATCTTACACTTTTTCAACATATATGATTTATCAAAATTAAATTTCGGAATGCTAGTTCAAAGTACATGTTCACCGTGCCATCTATTGAATTTTGTCTGCAATTTTGTAGATTTCAAACCTCCTGATGAAAGCAGAACCAAGAAATTTATTGTTGCTGGAGTTGTTTCTGCTTTATTCCTTATTCTCATGACTTTAGGCATTCTTTGGTGGAAAGGCTATTTTGGAGGGGAACCATCTAGGGAAGAAAGTAAGTTTGTTCTTAAGTTTGTGCATTCAGAAATTTGTAGTGTTGAAGGTAGTATACATAACCAAAAGCAATTTATACTCCCAACTATTGCTCTTAGAAATTCTTTCCCTTGTTGTCTATTTGGTCTCAAGAGATTCAAATTCTTAGTAAATAAGCTGTCAAACATATCTTTAACTTCTTATTTTGACAGTTCTGGAAGGATTAGACCTGCAAACTGGTTTCTTTACATTCAGACAAATTAAAGCAGCGACTAATAACTTTGACGCTGCAAACAAGATCGGGGAAGGTGGATTTGGATCAGTGTACAAGGTAGCTACACCTTCATTATGTTTTCCTACATTGTATGTAGGATTTTAACCTTTCTTTTTCCATGTTGTTAACAAAATCTACGTGTAAAGCTGACACGAACCTTATTTTCCATGACAGGGTGTGCTATTAGATGGTACTAGTATAGCAGTTAAACAACTATCTTCAAAATCAAAGCAAGGAAATCGGGAATTTGTGAATGAAATAGGCATGATTTCTGCTTTACAACACCCAAACCTTGTTAAGTTGCACGGGTGTTGCATTGAAGGAAAGCAATTGTTGTTGGTATATGAATACATGGAGAACAATAGCCTTGCACATTCCTTATTTGGTAAGCATAACAATTTAAACTTCACTGGGAAATTTCTAAATACCAGTTTGACAAATTTCATTGATCTGGTTATCTTTGTCGATAAAAAGGTTCACATGGAGATAAACTGAAATTCGATTGGCCAACAAGACAGAAGATCTGTGTTGGCATTGCAAAAGGTCTGGCTTTCCTGCATGAGGAATCACCTCTGAAAATTGTTCATAGGGACATTAAAGCGAATAATATACTGCTTGATAGGGACCTTACTCCTAAAATTTCGGACTTTGGTCTTGCTAAACTGGATGAAGAGGAGAACACCCACATTACCACCAGAGTTGCTGGAACCATGTGAGCACCCCCATTTCTCTGTTTATTATGGATCCTGAGTTGCTTCAAGACCAATTCAAGTTCCCCATGAAGCAAATAGCTGGATAAGCATAGATTTGAGAGATTCATTCTAGAGAAATTTTGATCCCCAAGTATAATGTTTTTATCTTTTAGTTCGTAATTCTCCTTACTAACAGGCGAAGGGTTAGATAACCTTGAACTTGAAAAGGATTTGGACCCTTTGAGGAGTTGTAGTAATTCAATATGCCAATTTTATGTGTCTAAGGATGTTATCACTTATCAGTAATAAGATGTGGTTCTCTTACATGGTCAACCCTATATATTAAAGAAAGATACCAATATTACAGGTTTGATAATGTGACATTTTTATTTTGTTCGATTCTTTACGGTAGTTTAATGACTGCAATGCCAAAATCGTATGAGATTAATGTGATTGGCAATATTTATAGTGGACTCAATCAGGTACTTTTTATAGTAACAGATTAAATTATAAATGTCATTATTTTGCAGAGGATACATGGCGCCAGAGTATGCATTATGGGGTTACTTAACATTTAAAGCGGACGTTTATAGCTTCGGAATTGTTGCATTGGAACTTGTGGCTGGTATAAATAATATGAAATTTCGTTCCAATGAGGATTATGTTTGCCTTCTAGATTGGGTAAGATAAAACTCTCTCAATTATATTGTTGCTTTACTGGTACTAGACTTCCAGTTGTATTTTTGACGCATCATTTGAGACTAAAAATTAGCCTCATTTTGTTGGAAATTTTTATTTTTCGGCTCACACACAAGGATGTGTAACTTTTCACGACACATTGCTAGGCATGTCAATTTTCAATTTGATGTTGGTGAAATCAAAATGACATTTCACAATTTTCTTTCTATTTATGGAGCACCATAGATTCTGAACTTGCTTTATTTCTGTAACTTTTGAGGCACAGTGAAATGTGAGATTGCAATTACTTATATCTGGCTAGACACTGACGTGCAAACACGCAGCATTCAACTAAAACAAATCGCTGAACCTTACAGACTTTTGGATGTAATTGTCAATACGCACACATTGTTTTCTATTCATATGTCAAGTTATATTCCTCAAAATCAAAATGTTGCATCTTAATTGATTTTACTGATATCTTTCCCCACATTCACTCTCATCTCTATGCTTACTGCAGGCTCTTGTTTCGCAACAAAATGGAAATCTAATGGGACTGGTGGACCCTGGACTGGGATCTGAGTTCAACAAGGAAGAGGTTGTTAGAATGATCAAAGTTGCTCTTCTATGTACTAATCCGTCACCAGCACTTCGACCAACTATGTCTGCAGTAGTGAGCATGCTTGAAGGCCAGACTCTTGTTCATGAACTTATTATGGATCCGAGTGTTTATGGTCACCAATCGAGGTTCAAGGCCTTAACAGAATACGTCGATCAGCTCAGAAATCAAAGTTCAAGTGAATCTCAGAGCTTCTTTAATTCATCAGACGCTGCAAGGTTTGACAATTCCTCTTCAACTGTCCCATTTGCATCAAGTCAATCTTAGATCTCAGTAGCAAGCAAATGTAACTTGATAATCTATGACTCGAAGCTCCTTATTATGCAAAGCAAGTTTTCTTTGGTTTTAACCCACGTTCATTAATTTGTCCAAATTGTAAATAATGTGCTAGTTTGATTGTACTCTGTTGTTGACTACATCTAGTCAATGATTCAGGAATAATGTATCTTTATAACAAAGATGTGTCTTTGCCTATATATTCTAGATTCTGCCGGACCAAAGTGATTGACCATAATTTCTTTTAATCTTTTATCTACATTTCTTATCCTGCAGATCTGGTCTAACAGACCAGTTCTAGTTGGCTGCTCTTATTTAATTAAAGGATATTATTATTTTTATACCTTGTATTTTGACACTTTGTTCAAATTATATCTTGTGTTTTGGTTATTATCAATATTGACATTTAGATTTGAAATCTTGTTACAAATTTATATATTGACATTAATTTAGAGCAGTTAATTTACTAAGATGTCGTGTAAAAAATTAAAAATAAACTACATAAAAACTGATTTAAATTGGTGTCAGGGTATAAATTTGTAATAGATTATAAATCTAATAATCAATGTTGATAATAACCAAAATACAAGATATAAATTGAACAAAGTATAAATATATCAATTTTTAAACATTTATATCAAATTATCAGTTTATGAGAAAAAAAAGCTTATATCGATAAAGTTAATATAATAATGATATACTAACCCACAATAATTGATATACCAATACGAAATTGATATAATAATAGACAAACATTGATGTACTGATATGAATTGGTATACATATATTTATGATTTACTAATAAAATTAATACGCAAAAACTGATCTACCAAAAAACAGCCACTTTTACACAAAAAAAAAAAAGGATGATTGAAAAAACATATCATAATTAAATAGGTCAAAGACAAAATCTTAAAATGAAGTTAAAAAAAAAAAAACGTAGGATTTTGTTATAAATCGGTATACATTTCATAAAGTGTACAATAGGTTTATATTTACATGGTAAATGTTGAGTAGATAAGGGTAAATCAGTAGATGTATACCACACATTATTGTAGACATAATAAAATGTACACCTATAAAACGGGTATTTATTGAAAATGAGATGAAAAAAAAGTAGTGGTGAAAAATAAAGAAAATAATAATAAAAAAAGTGTAATGAGCTTAAATTTCAGTTGGTGAAGTATGGTAAGAAGCCCATGTTGGGTAATGGTATGATTTGATAGGTAGAAAAGGTCCAGTAGCCCATTGGAAGTGTTACTTGGACATCTCATTCTCATTCTTCTCATTCTCATTGTCATATGTCATCATGGAGCTGGTGATTCGTCCACAGCCACATGGTGTGGGTGGCGTTTGGTCTTCTTGGCATCGAAGGCCAAAGAATCCATTCTCCTCTTACTCTAACTCTTACTCTTACAACAACAACAACAACAACAACAACAACAACAACATCAACATCAACAGGGCCAAGGCCAAGGCCAAGGCCAAGAGGAATGTCTGCAAAGCTTCATGGCAAGAGGTAAATTCATTCATAATTTACCTTTTTACCATATGTCTAAAGCCAAAGCTAAAGCTAAATAAAGCTTTAAGGGTAACACCAGTTTAGTTTGATGATGATGATGATGATGAAATAAGTAAAGTAACTAAGTAAAGGAGTTTTAACTTTCTAATGAATTGAATTGATCTCAACTCAACTGAAGCTTGCTGGTGTTTTGGTATTCTCTGCCATTCCTTTCACCGCTGTCAAAGCCATAGCCAACAGCCCACTTGGGGAATCTCTTCAGAGACGATTGCTAGAAAAGAAGAAACTCGCTGTGGAGAATTCTGCCAACTTCAGGGCTTTGGCCCAAAAGGCCAGGCAACAGA
The DNA here is from genome assembly GCA_002914805.1 of Parasponia andersonii. Taxonomy (NCBI): domain Eukaryota; kingdom Viridiplantae; phylum Streptophyta; class Magnoliopsida; order Rosales; family Cannabaceae; genus Trema; species Trema andersonii. Next base: position 701,370 of record JXTB01000192.1, on the reverse strand, counting down.
GGTTGCTTTTAACCATTTAACCATTTACCATTTACTTGATCCAGTACTCACTATATATATATATATATATATAACCATACTATATATATACGATGTTATTACTTTGATTTGATTTGATTTCAGCTTGTGGTATGGAGAAGATCGTCCTCGCTGGCTTGGTCCCATTCCTTATGATTATCCTCCCTATCTTACTGGACAAGTAGCTGGTGATTACGGTTTTGACATTGCCGGTCTCAGCAAGGATCCCATTGCTTTTCAAAAATATTTCAAGTAAGTTAGTAACTTACTTACTTACTAGTATTTATAGTTTAGTTTATAGTAACCATAACCATAACTATAACTAATAACTAGTAACGTCAATTCTCACACTTGGCAAAGCTCAGTTTCGAAATACTCCATGCTCGTTGGGCCATGCTGGCATCCCTTGGTGCTTTGATTCCCGAAATATTAGACCTTGTCGGAGCCTTTCACTTGGCAGAACCTGTCTGGTGGCGAGTTGGGTATTCCAAGCTCAAGGGAGAGACATTGGAGTACCTTGGGATCCCGGGACTCCATTTGGCTGGAAGCCAAGGAGTAGTTGTCATCGCCATCTGCCAGGCCATTCTCATGGTATGTAATGGACTAACTGCCTTTTGATTTGCAAAACCATAGGAATGTAAATAGTAACACAATGGTGTTGTGGTTTTGGTGACTGACTAGGTTGGGCCCGAATATGCACGATATTGCGGAATTGAGGCATTGGAACCCCTTGGAATTTATCTACCAGGAGATATCAATTATCCTGGAGGAGCACTGTTTGATCCCTTGAACCTCTCCAACGACCCTCTAGCATTTGAGGAGTTGAAGGTCAAGGAGATTAAAAACGGCCGCCTTGCCATGATTGCCTGGCTGGGATTTTACGCCCAAGCCGCTTTCACAGGCAAAGGTCCAGTTCAGAACCTTATTGACCATGTTTCTGATCCCTTCCACAACAACATCTTTCAAATTCTTAATTAATTCTTTCTTTTCTTTTTTCTTTTGTTGACCAGCCTCTGTACTCTATGATTGTAGATATTGTGTACCATATTATTTTGAACAACTTTGCTTCCTTTAATTTAAGAGGAAAAGGGAAGACACTCTAGCTATAGCTAGCACTCCATATGACTTAATTTATTTCGTTATTTATTTCCTATCAATTTAACTAAAGTATGTGGGGGAGGATTTACTGAAGTTCAATTCTTAAATATTTAAGTAAACACACACACACACACGCGCGAATGAATGAATGAACATTGATCAGTTCAGAAAATCCAAAGTTCAAGAGAATCTCAGAGCTTCTTTTATTCATCTGACACCGCAAGGTTTAACAATTCCTCTTTAACAATCCCATTTGCATCAACTTAATCTTTGATCTCAGTAGTAAGCAAACGTAACTCCATAATGGACGGCAACTCGAAGCTTAGCTTACTAACCATTTTGATTGAACTATGTCTTCCTTTATCCAAAATAGGAGCTTTTCAAACTTAATCTTACTAACCAGTTTGATTTTACTATGTCTTGTTGTGTACTGTAAATCCCATCAATGCCTTAAGAAAAATCTATCTTTATAACACATTATGTCTCTGACTTCTAGACTCTGTTAGACCAAAGTGATTGACCTTTTAAGTGTTATAATAAGTTAGTTTAGATATCTTTTCTTGCAGATCTGTTCTACAGACCATTACTAGTTGGCGGCTACTCTGAATAAAAGCATAAAATATTCTCTATCTTCCCATATCTAGACTTACCCAGTGTAAATCTTATATCCTCTTTTACTTTTTACTCGATAATAAAACCGTCGGAAGTAATAAATAATCTTATATCCTCCAAAATATGCTATCTAAAATCTTATTTATTTCTTGTCTATGTGTGTATGAGGACCACACTCGTATACAGAACCATTTTTTTTTTTTTTGTTTTTTTGGGAACTGGAAACAGAGTTATTCAAGTTTGAAGATTTGCCTCCCTGGCCCGAGTTCTTCTCAAAATAAAAATTACACTAAATGGTAAAAAATGTGACATATATCAAATAAAAAATGTTTGGCTTAGGAGTTAACCGACAAATGATGGGTGGTGGCTTACTGGACCTGCTCGTCCACGTGAAAAATCAATTCTTCTGATGAGAATGTGAACAAAGAAGTACAATGGTGAAAGACCAGCAAATAAGAAATGGCTGACCATAAGAAAAAACTGGGTTGTTTTGTTCTTCGTTAATGCATCATCACTTCAAAGCCGGAAAAAAAAAAAAAAAAAAAGGACTCAAAATGAAGACCATCTTCTTTAGCCATGCCCATGTGATTATATTACTCCTACTCCTACTTGTATCCATGGAGCTGGTGGTGGGTTCCACCGCATCAAGAGCTCAAACCGGAACGCTGAGTCTTCCCCATTATGAAGGTACCAAAGTCATAGTCGTCTTCTTTTTCTTATGCTTTACAGTGAATGAAATCTTGTGCTAGTAACATGCATGGAGTTGGGTTTGACTTTCTTTTTCCTCTCTATTTTGGGTTCTTTTTGGTGTTTGGTCAATGACAGATGATTGGTTGGTTTTGATTACTGCATATTTGGTTTGAAATGAGTCTCCTGATAATTGACAGTCTCCTTCCAAAGAGAAAGGGGCCTGGGCCCTTCTGCTTTTTGACTCTGGGAAGGAACCTGATGCGAGTGATCTGACTACTTACCTCATTAGTTTCTAAGGAATAAAATATCTTTGACTATTTTCGGATGTGATTATGGACTAAAACTGGATTACTTTTGTTTAGTTTCAGGTAATATGTTATTAAGATTTATTTATTTGTGGAATTAAAAAAAGTCTCAATATTTAAAAAAAAAAAAAAAATTTCGAGCAACTTTGTGTTTACTTCAAAGTAGAAATAGATAATTCGACATTTTCAAGTTTCAAGTTCTTATAAAACTTCTAGTTGAGATTGTTATTTATAAAAGTCTCCTTTCCATTTTCAGTTTACACACTTTTTTCCATCATGTGGAAATTTGTCCTATTCTTACATAATAAAAAGCCGCAGGCTTGAAAAAATGTCAAACTGTTCTTGAAATGATTCAAGGAAAACAAAAAATAATGAATTTTGATTTGTAAACGCAGTACAAGCCATTAAAGAAATAGCTTCTCAGCTGAATAAAAAAGACTGGAACTTCAGTGATCCGTGCAGTAATAAAACGACCGTTGATAGCCCACATACAGATCAGTATTTCAATACTATCATCTGCAATTGCTCCATCTCTGCCAATGTATGCCATGTCCAAAGCATGTAATACTCCCTTTCCTTTAACTTAGTTCTTATTGAATGACATTGATGATATAAAGTGAAAATCATAGTACTATGATTGCGAACTATGATGTTGTACATTGTAGTATTGTATTGTGGCAAATCAAGCAAAAAACGTGTGATCATGGATTGATGATTATGGTGTCTAACTGAAATGACTTGGCATGTATGACATTCATTGTCGATCATGTCTAGTTTGATTTATTTTAGTGATTTTGTTCCCCTAAGTATTTTCTGTGATATTCAACCCCGTTTCTTGTTTTTCTAGGAAACCAACAATATAGTCGGGCTTTTCCTTGTTCCTTGACATTATTGTTTTGAGTTTTTGATGTACAAACACTTCTTTTCTGAATCATGCAGTTCTTTCGTCGGGCAGGATCTTGATGGTGTGCTTCCACCCTCATTGGCAAAGCTGCCTTACCTTAAGCAAGTGTATGGAATTACTTTTTTCAGTCATTAATCGTGACCACCTCAAACCATTACATTTTTGTACTGATAGTATTTATCCTTACTGCTTATAGTAATTTGGGCCAGAACTACCTCAGTGGTTCAATACCTCATGAATGGGCTTCTACAAAGTTGGAACAACTGTAAAGTTCTCTGTGTTCTTCATGCTCAAGGTGGTTTCCTATAAATTTGCATAGTTATTGTAATAATAGAAAGGATCCACTGCAGGCTCATCGGTGCCAACAATTTATCAGGAACAATACCTGGCTTTTTGGGAGACATAACCACTCTCAAAGATTTGTATGGTCAAAACCTCTCTCTTTTTAGGCGCTTCTATACCTGTTCATAATCATATTGAAATGTTATTGGCTTGACCCATAAAAACTATGTTTTTCAGGTCTCTAGAGAGCAACTTGTTTTCTGGAGCAGTTCCCCCGGAGTTCGGAAAATTGGTGAACTTGGAGAGCCTGTCAGTTATAAGTTTTAGTACTCTGTTTCTCTTTGTGCTTTTACTTGCATGACTTCATTTTTTTGATCATTTTTAATTTTCTTATTTAAATTCTAGCTAGACAAGTTGTTAAGGTTTGTCTTGCCTGTGGATAACTGCAGCTTTCTTAGTGCTAATAGTCTCACTGGAGAATTGCCTGGGAGTCTCACTAATCTGACCAAATTACAAGTACTGTAAGTGTTACTTACTATGTAATAACTCTGAGATATTCTTTGAAAAATCACGGGGTTTGTGTCACTCAAATCGTATGTTTTCTATTTTGGTTACGTCTAGGAGGATTGGCAGCAACAACTTCACTGGGAGAATACCTGATTTTTTCCAGAGTTGGAAACAACTTACAGTTTTGTAAGATCTTTTTCTCCGACATTATGCATTCCACATCTCTTAAAGTAAGAAGCATGTGGACCTTTACATGTTGAAATCATGTTGTTAACAGAGAGATGCAAGCAAGTGGCTTTGGAGGGCCGATTCCTTATAGTCTTTCGGTCTTGAATAACTTAACACAACTGTGAGTTCTTAGCAATGGTAGTTAGTTCTGTAGTTGCGATTCTCTTCTCAGAATCTTCACATTCTTTTCAAACCTTAATTTGCTAAGATATTTGAATGTCTCACAACTATAATAATGCGACTCTTTGCAGAAGGATTACCGACTTAAATGGTGGCAGCTCAGAGTTTCCAGACTTGAGAAGCATGAAAAACATGGAGAGACTGTGAGCCATCTTTTATTTTCCAGAATGATTTCTATTTAGGATAATCAACAATTAGACTCGAAATATTGAGCTTATATGAGTACTTGAGATTGCAGGATGTTGAGAAGCTGTAATTTAAGAGGAAGAATTCCGGATTATATATCTACAATGACAAGGCTGATAACACTGTAATGCTTCTTTCTTCTTTTTTCTTCAAGTTTTGTTCTGTGTAATTCTTATTAATTTTGGAGAAGGAATAACGTTTATGGTAAGCATAATTGAATTTAGATTTTTACGTCCAGACTTTTAGAAATCATATTTTTAAGTTTATTGATTTGTTCTTCAACTGAACATTTCATGCTTAACTTAAGTAGTTAACTTCTAGGTAGCATTCCAATGCTGAAATTACTGTGGTAATATATCCTATGTTTCTTTAGAACGTCAATAGTTTGAAGCAGCTTTGGGAGTTATTACTTCAAATGTGTTACAGAACCGAAAGTTATAGAACCGAAAGTTATAACAGATAACTACAACTAAAATAATTGAGTTTTTAGCTTTTTGCTTTCCAATGCGAGATATGGTTTTCAAGTTTTTTTCTTTTTTTTTTTTTTTTTTTTTTGCATATTAAACTTAGTACTAGTTTTCAATAGAGGTGGCAAATAGTTTTAGATTAACTCAATTGGCAAGTATATTGTTATAAATATCTAATTTCTTAACCAACTAAAATTCCCCTTTGTAGTCTATTAATCTTTATTTTATCTATTTAGTTCAATGTAGTATTGAACTATGTCAAGTACTCTCTTTTATTCACATATGTTATTGTTTGACGTATAGGTTTTATTATATCTTTTAATANTTCTTTTCTCTTGATAGGAAACAGAGAAAAATTTTATTGCAAAAAGAAGGTTACAGCAAGATGATAAGATATGGTTTTCGAGTTCAATATAACTTAATTGTCCAAAGTAAGCATTAGCTATGAGACAGCGTTTTAAGGAGTTTTAGAAATCAGAAATCACAACTTTTATATGTCATGACATGGTGTTTTATCTTGCAGAGATCTTAGCTTTAACAGATTGGATGGAAACATTCCAAACTTTGCAGATCTAATGGGCTTGGCCACCATGTAAGTAAAATGATACTAAATTAGTTAGGATGGTTGCTGTTGGTTAACATGATGTGCAGGAGCCTTTTCCCATTGCTTGTACAATTATTATGTAATGACCAAAATAAAATTGTAATTTAGCTTTACGAGTTTTCCTTTTAAAGTTCATATGGAAGCACATCTTCTGGTTAGTCTATTCTCTGTTAAAAGAAGAACAAAATCTGTGCACAACTTTCAGCCTCTTTGGGATCTTACTCTCTGAGTCCCGAGGAGGGGGCTAATCTACAGTACTAAATACTACATAGGAAAGAGTTGATACGTGTACTATTCTGCATGGTAATCGAATTGTTGCATAGAAAGTAAGTCATAGAAGTGAGAGAATACTGTTATTTATATATTGTTGCCCACAAACAATTAGTTTTTAGACTTAAATTGAGAGTGCTTTGGAAAATGGAAGAAAGATACACGTTAAAAGAATCCTTTAATGCAAAATTGTTTTAAAATCTCCTCATGTTGCTGGATTGCCTATTAACCAGATATCTGACAAGCAACCTGCTCACTGGGCCTATTCCAGACTGGATCAATAGCAGAGATAATCGCTAGTATGTTTCTATTCTATATCTACAGAAATTATTTGTGTTCTTTCCATTCTCTCATCATTTACCTTTGATCATATGATATTGTTGTCAGACATGTGGACATGCATGAACACATACATACATATTACATTGTATAGTTCTATTCGGCCTTATAATTGAAATGTTCTATATCTAGAATTGGACTTCTTAAGAGGTTTATGCTGCTAATCTGCACAAGAGATATGGCTAAGAACACTCCTATTTGCAGGATTGATTGACAAAACTATACATTACAAACTTTTTTAGCTGAAAGGAGGCAGGCATTCGAAGTTATGCTTAGTGATAATTGGTTAAATAAGTTATCTTTGTATCTGACTTACAAATGATAGAAATTTTGGTCTATAAAGTCAATTATGGCATGTGAAACACCAGTGTCTTTCCTACTTTCATATTAAAATTAGCTAGTGAACAATTTCACGTTCGGCTGCAGCATAATAGATCTTTCTTACAACAATTTTTCTGAGATCTCTGTTCCACAAACTTGTCGAGAAACCTTGTAAGATTTTATGTTTTCTTCTTTGTAAGATTTTCTATTTTCCTCTTTCTTTTCCTTTTACTTTTGCAGTTTCCTTAACTATTTGTTTATTTATTTATTTTTAAATTGTGAAAGTAACTGCTTTTTTTTTTTCTTTCATCAGAAATCTGTTTCGAACCTTTACAAAAAAGAACAGCCAGTAAGCTTCTAAGCAAAATAAAATAGTATGATGTCCTTTTGGTAGTAAATTTTTACGTAATTTAATGTGTCTTCTTTTTGCTACTCTGATGTAGATTACTGAGCAAATGCCTGAGTCCATGTTCAAAAGGTAATCAAATATTGTTCTATTTGTTTATTTCTTTGTCCTCAATAAGAGCTAAGGTATGCATGTGAAATGAAATATGTTTCAAGCTGTCTCATCTCGTCCTTTTTTTTCTTTTTATTTTATTTATTTTTTGTTGTTTTGCTGTAGACCAATATTCATTGCATATTAACTGTGGTGGAAGACGAACCACCATTGGAAACATCAAGTATGAAGGAGATGAAGATCCAGGAGGTCCAGCAAAGTTTGTACAGAATGCAGTAGGCTATTGGGGATTTAGCAGCACTGGTAATTTTTGGGATGTTAGGAGTACCACAGTGGACCATATAGCAAATAATGTATCAGTACTCAGAATGAACAATTCTGAATTATATACAGCAGCACGCATGTCTCCTCTATCCTTAACATATTATGCTCGTTGCTTAGCAAATGGAAATTATACTGTGAAACTTCACTTTGCGGAGATAGTATATAGAGACAACAGATCATATTACAGTGTTGGAAGGCGAATTTTTGATGTTTATATCCAGGTATCCAGACATACTTTGAGGTAACTCCTTTCGATACAGTAGACAATAGACTCGCGGTTGTGTGTATACTCCATAATTTTCTCTATGCTATCATAAAGTAGGTATGTTCTATGTTTTGAGATTCCTACACAAGTGTTTGATTTCCAAAATACAGCTGATAGAGCTCTATTGACACTGTTTTATGAAAGGCCAAATTGGAAACTATCTCAGGCATAAAAGGAAAAAAAATTAATGTTCATCTAAGGAGGGTAAGATTACTTACTGTATATGCTTTCCTTGTTAAAAGCCTTTAGATGATTTAATCAAACTTTAATGTGTAAATTTAAATAAAGTTTTCTTCAGCTCTTACCAAGCTAATTTTTATATGTCTTATTATCTTTTGTTTACTGTCAGAATAAAATACATTCCTTTTAAATACTTTTTCATCTTTGTTGCTTCACAAGGTCAGACGTGCATGGTTTCTGAAAAATTGCTCAGTCTAGTATTTTTGTCTTTGAACTTATTTTATAAAGGTAATTCATTGCAGGGAAAACGGGTGTTGAAGGATTTTAACATTAAAAAGGAAGCCAATGGAGTTGATAAAGAAGTGATTAAGACATTTAAAGCATTTGTTAATGATAAGACATTAGAGATCGTCTTCCGATGGGCTGGGAAAGGGACAACGAATGTTCCAAAGCGAGGAATATATGGTGCTCTTGTATCAGCTATATCAGTGGAGTCTGGTAAGTAAGTTTAGTTGTGTGTTGTCATGAAATGAAAGAAATATTCAATTGTGAAAATAAATGCCTTTGCTAAGTCTTTCCACTAAATACATGTTGCTTTTGTTTCTTATATATTTATTTAGCTGTTGTCTGTTGTTTCCATCTCTTAAAGTTTAGAAATCCTTTAACTTGAAATCCACCTTGCCCTGCCAATTACCATCATCACAATTGTCATAATATATGCTAGTTTGAGGAGAGATTTTCACCGACATCCCAATCATTGATTTCCACCCCCCCCTATTTTGTAGATTTCAAGCCCCCTGATGAAAGCAAAACCAATAAATTCATTCTGGCTGGAGTTGTATCTGCATTATGCCTCATTTTTATGAGCTTAGGTGTTCTTTGGCGGAAAGGTTGTTTCGGAGACAGGCCATCAAGAGAACAAGGTAACCTTGTATTGTTCAAAACTTTCGGCATATAGAGAATATTACAATTAACTGGAAGCTGCTATATTTCCAACTTCTACTGTAGCCAGATAATTCCATTATTGTCTATGTGGTCCCAACACTCAAATTCTTAGTGACAAGACAGTACATCATGACATAAACTTGTTGCTTTGACAGTTCTGAAAGGTCTGGACCTGCAAACTGGTTTCTTTACATTTAGACAAATTAAAACGGCCACAAATAACTTTGATGCTGCTAACAAGATCGGGGAAGGTGGATTTGGATCGGTATACAAGGTATCTGCAACTCTGGTTTGTTTCCCATAAATGTCTGTAGCCTTTTTATATTTTGTTTATATTTTTGCTAGGAGTATGTACATGTATACCTGACTTGAATATCATTTTTTTGTCATAGGGTGTGTTATTAGATGGCACAATTATTGCAGTTAAACAACTATCTTCAAAATCAAAGCAAGGAAATCAGGAATTTGTGAACGAAATAGGCATGATTTCTGCTTTACAACACCCAAATCTTGTTAAATTGCATGGGTGTTGTGTTGAAGGAAAGCAATTGTTGTTGGTGTACGAATACATGGAAAATAACAGCCTTGCACATTCCTTATTTGGTGAGCTTAATCAATTAAACAAACTGGCATATCTAGAGTGCTAGTTTGGTGAATCATTGACTTTGATATGTTTATTGATAAAAAGGTTCAGCAGAATGTCAACTGAAATTAGACTGGCCAAGAAGGCAGAAAATCTGTATTGGCATTGCAAGAGGTCTGGCCTTCCTGCAAGAGGAATCACCACTGAAAATTGTTCATAGGGATATTAAAGCGACGAATATACTGCTTGATAGGGATCTTAACCCTAAAATTTCAGACTTTGGTCTGGCTAAACTGGATGAAGAGGATAACACCCATATTACCACCAGAGTTGCTGGAACCATGTAAGTGTAGCCCTTCTTTCTTTCTTTCCTTATAAATCCTACATTCATCTCAAACCAGCTCAACTTTTCCCTATTAAAGCACATGGCAAGATAATCTTAGATTTGAGATATTTATGCTTGCTTTGTATATTTTCATCCCTTTTATTTTGCAAAAGAAAAAAAGAACGGTATAGATTTTCTCAAACAACATATTGAGAAGATCTCTAACCTTCATTCCACTTTTAGAAACAAAAATTGGAAGTTTTTCCAAGCAACCCTTACTCTACAGAAATTATATGATTCTTGAAACATAAAGTTTAAGCTGGAGTTTGTAATTCTCCATACTTGCATGTGTTGGGACAGATAACATCGAATTATTTTTCCTATCCCGTAATTTTACAATTAATGCAAACTATTCATCAAACTTTTATAAGAGTTAACCCTTTGAGGAGCTATGCTGATTACTGAGGTAGTAAATATGCCTTCGATTTGTGTTTAAGGATTTCTCTTTTTATCAGTAATACCTTGTGCTTCTCTAATATGAAACAATATGTCAAGAACCAACCTCCATATTTCAGGTTTGTTGAAGTGGCATTTTCCCGTTTTACTCATCTATTTATTAATGCAGTCCCAAGTTGAGATAATATGATTAGGCCATTCTCATACTAGGCTTGATTCAGGATGTATTTTTAATATAGTAGATTAAACTAGAGGTTTCAAATGAGTTTTTGTTTTGCAGAGGATACATGGCACCAGAGTATGCATTATGGGGTTATTTAACGCATAAAGCAGATGTTTACAGCTTTGGAATAGTTGCATTGGAAATTGTGGCTGGCATTAAAAACACAAAATTTGGCCCATATGAGGATTATGTTTGCCTTCTTGATTGGGTAAGTTAAAATTCTATCCTATTGTTATCCCAGAGCATTGTTCTTGACGCATGCCAAAACACGGATGAGAAAGCAGCTAACCAGACTGCTTATTGTGAAGCTTTTCTACAGTACTTGTACCTCCATTTGTATCTGACACTTCTTTTGAGTCTAATTATGTTGGACTTCATTTAACTGTCGGTTCTGGTCAGGCACAAGGATGGTAGTTCACAGTTTTCATTATTAGTGAAGTCCAGTTTTTCAATTATCTTTGGTGAAATTAAAATGATATGATATCTTTAATTCTGCATTCTTTCCATCATCTTTTGAGGCACAGCGAAATACCATAACATGTAACTGGACTTAGTTAAATCTGGCTAGAAACAGACATACAAACAGTTGCATTGGACAGAACACACCGTCAAATGCTCAAATTTTACAGAGTTTTTGGTTTAATGCGTTAATCATCAAATTTACATCTATTATTCCTTGAAGTTATTTTATGTATTCATTTTAGATTGGTTCTTTGTTCTATGGGGCAATGAAACTGAACTGAGACCGACCAAAATTTTGTATAGTGGTCGATTTGTTGTTTTCTTTGTCACATTCACCTTTTAATCTATATGCTGCTTATTGCAGGCTCTTGTTTCACAACAAAAAGGAGAACTAATGGGACTGGTGGACCCAAGGCTGGGGTCTGAGTTCTATAAGGAAGAGGCCATTAGAATGATTAAGGTAGCTCTGCTATGCACTAATGCATCACCAGCACTTCGGCCTACCATGTCTACCGTGGTGAGCATGCTTGAAGGCCGCACTCGTGTTCATGAGTTGATTCTGGATCCAGGTGTTCATGGTGAGCAGTCAAGGTTCCAAGCCTTGACAGATTACATGGGTCACCCGAGAGATCCATGTTCAAGGGCATCTGGTAGCTTCTTTTATCCATCGGATACTATGAGTTTTGCATCTTCGTCTTTGTTAGCCAACCCGGCTACATCAAATCAATCTTAAATCTTGGTAGCAACCAGCTGAGTCACTCAAAAGCCTCTCTGGCACACCCTAGCAAGTTGTTCAGTCTTCCCTACATAAGCTAGCAAACTCATTCTCCTCTTGTTTGCCATTAAACTATACTCAGTTCTGTTGTTAGTAATTTAATAGTTTGACCCACCCCATCTGTTGGATCATATCCCCTGGAAAAGAAAAATGCATCCTCCTAAAGCTATATATATATATACACATACACGGAGAGAGAGAGAGAGAGAGAGAGAGAGAGAGAGAGAGAGAGGGAGGATGGTTATTATGAGAGAAACTTCAGCTTCAAACGAAATTTGGTAAACTTGCTTTTGGTGTACTATGTAGCTTTAAAGGTATCTCTAAATAAAAGCAACATTAAAATCAATTTTGGAGTCTGCTAATGGGAGAATCAAATATCAGTCCTTCAATAAGAATAACAACAAATTGTAAATTGGCCTTTACCTCAATGTTCATTCTGTTTGACGACTCAGGCCTTCGAGGCACGTTATATTGGATTTAAAAATATTTTTGCAGCGGCTCAGAAATAATAATTTTTTTAGCGCATAGTATTAATTTATAGGAAATATGAATAAACAAAGAAAATATATCTAAAATTTTTAGTAGCCTATCAGTGGATTCCAATTTTTTTGTCTTCTAAACCACGATGTTCTAATCTAAGTCTCAGGCATAACTAGATGAATGCGTAGACGTTGTGTACAATTTCTTAAAACTCACACTTTAGACACTTGTAATTTTCTCGACACATAAGATTGCAAGAGTTTGTTCTATTATCTAGAAAGATATTTTGTTTTCTCTCTCTAGTTTATGGAGGCTCTATAGAAAATAATAGGTAATATATTCTGTTAGGTTTCACTTTATATATATACTTATTAAACTATTTAATAAAAAAATTAATTAATGATATTAATTAACATATATATATATATATATATAACGTTTTTTTTTGTTTGGCCTAAGCTCTTTTTTTAATAATAACAAAACGTAACTTTTGCTAACGCAAGGTTATATATATATATATATATATACATAAGTTTAAATTAATTAATATATATATATCTCAAAAAAAAATTTTAGTCAGTTTCTCAATTTCTATTTATCTAATTATTTAATAATTAGATATTTTTAAATTCAAAATTTAAACAAATTAGGAAACATATATCTCCATAAATTTAAATTAATTAATAACAATTATTAATTACATATAGATAAACTATTTATCTAGACAAAGTGTGTAGTAATAGAAATAATGTAATATCCAGTACAGTGTTTGTAAGAGGTGGAATTAGGGACTTATGGATCTGTAATTCAAGCTCCAATAAATTATGACAATTAATTAAATTTTTTAATTAATTTGTTTAATTTATTAGTTCTAGTATTACTCTACTAAAATTCTGGAATTGCACTCTTGAAATTACATAATTAATTTATTCAGAAAACATCGAGTAGTTCATCGATTTAATCATTACATGTAATTCAATCTTCCATAGACAATTCATAATTGGAGTTATGTTATATTCCATTTACCTTTCTAATTACATCTTTATTCGTGTGTACCTTTTATAAATTGAGTATTCAAACTGTTCAAGTCCTAAATCAATATACAAGGGAATCATTTTTCCAACTTCTTAATGGAAGGAATGGATTCCATATTTGTAAGCTACATTCCCAGCTACTTATTTCATCATGTTCCCAAGATACAAGTATTTCGGTCTATTTAGGAAACAAACCTTTAAAAAGTATGTCAAAGAACATAATGTTATAAATAGGAGTCTATAACTACTTAGGATTAAGATTGATTTACATAGGATCATCTAGTGACATTATTTGAACTCTCAATAGTTAACGAAATTTATGTGAGATTCAAATCATATTTGATCCAGTCCTATATAATCAAATTATATAAAGTACTTTCATTGTGATGTCAACATATTAGTAGTCCGAATAAGACTATTACATTCTCAATATTAAAGGATCGTATTAATAATATTTAATTAAATATCTCAAACTTTAATTAATTATTACGAGCTATATTTAGTTTATTATTCATAAATTTAATCCTCATATATATAACACTTATATACTAAATTTATGGTCACATAAATAAACTAAGAATTTTCTGATATTTAAAGACATACTAATTATGCATAAATTCAAATAAAAAAATATCATTATTAATTTAAGAAATATCCAAAATGTTCATATGCATAATCCCTTTTTAACATTTTATGCATTAAGCGACCACTTCGTGGAATATTGAGACAGACTTTATCCATCTTTTTATCATCTTTATCTTTTAGTGGTTTTGTTTTCACCAATTCATCAAAGAAATAAGACAAAAGATGTTCTCATAACTTACTCTCTTCACAGAATAATAAAAATGTCGGTCCAAGAAGGCTGCTTGACCACTAACAATGAATAAAATAGGAAATGAAAAAAAAGTGTTGTAAAGATTGAGAATTTACAGAATCATCAATGTTTTTCCATAAAGTTGAAGTACAGCTCTAACATGGCTCTGCTACTCATGGACGCAGCAAAGTCATGGGTCATTAATTATACCATACCAAACATAGTAAGCAGTGCATGAACGAGGACTTGTCTTCGTATTTGCATGGGGCCCACTGAGAATCTACTTTCCATTTTCATGCTTAAGGATTTTAAATTTGCTTCATATTTTTATCAACAACTTGGTGAAAGCAGGTTCAAGAACTGGATGAGAATATGGCTACACAAAGTCTTAGCTGCATAGTCACAGTACTACCCTTACTGTTTATGCTCTTCATGGCACCAATCAAATCCAAAGCACAATCTGGTACTACTCTTCCACAGTATGAAGGTAAATAAGCTTTCTCTTCTTCTTCTTCTTCTTCTTCCATTTTTTTTTTTTTCATTCGGTAATTTACGTTTTTTCCTGGGCTTATGTTAACCCCGCAAATTTCATGATCTCCTGTTATTATCTTCTCAAGTCTTAACCATTCACGATTTAGAAACCATGCTATAGAAATGTGTATATATATATGAGATTGTTACAGTTGCCTGACAGTTTCTTGTTTGCATACTTGTTGTGCTTGATGTTAAGGTTTAAGGTTTCTATGTACAAATTTTTGTGTCTCCAAGTTTTAAGGTAGTTAGGATTCTGATTATTGTGCAGTGGAAGCCATTAAAGAAATAGCTGAACAATTGAACAAGAAAGACTGGGACTTGAGTGACCCTTGTAGTAACAAATCGACGGTTGATATCCCACGTACGGATCAGTACACCAATATTGTCATCTGCAATTGCTCCATCTCTGCTAATATATGCCATATCCAAAGCATGTAAAACCCCACTTTCCCTTAGCCTTATTTTTCCCTTGTTCATGATTACTGAGTTGAATCATTACTGCAAATTCGATTTCTGACTTGGGACTTTTCTCATAATGTTTAATATGCAGTACTTTCACAGGACAGGATCTTGATGGTGAGCTTCCATCAGCACTATCAAAGCTACCTCACCTTAAGGAAGTGTATGTAAAACCTTCTTGTTTCCCATTTAGTTATAGTCTTTCAAGACCCCTGTTAATCGGTTTTCATGCTAATAGCAGTCTTTCTTCTACCTTACAGTAATTTAGGCCGGAATTACCTCAGTGGTTCGATACCGCGAGAGTGGGCTTCTACAAAGCTGGAACAGCTGTAAGTTTCTAGTTACACTTAAGATGCAAAGTTAACCTCTATGAATTCTTGTAGTAACTGGTGGGATGATCGAATCTGCCGCAGGGTCATTAGTGCGAACAATTTATCAGGACCAATCCCTGGCTATTTGGGAAACATAACTACTCTCAGATTGTTGTATGCTCTGAATCATTCTCTCTTTTGAGCCCCTTTAACTTGTTTAGAATAAACATTTCAAGTTCAATTTCATTTGACTTGGCTAAAACCATCAGAGAACTATGCTTTTTCAGGGCCATGGAGAGCAACTTGTTTTCTGGAACTATCCCCCCTGAGTTTGGGAAATTGGTGGACTTGAAAGTCTTGTGAGTTTACCTCCCCCTCTTTTTTTTTTGCCTTTTGCTTTGATACTAAGTAGCCATTTGATAAGCTACCCTTAGTAAAGTGACAGTCATTTAGTCTTGAAAATGGTGTGACTGCAGGAATCTTAATGCCAACAATCTCACTGGAGAGTTTCCTCTGGCTACTAATCTCACCAAGTTAAATGAACTGTAAGTGTCCGTCCATATGTACTATAACTGAAATGAACTGAGCTCTTTCAATAGAAAAATCATCAGGATTATGTCTCTTAAATCTCGATTCATGTTTTTTCATTGCAGTAGGATCAGTAGTAACAACTTCACTGGAAGGATGCCTGATTTTGGTAGTTGGAAGCAACTAGAGAAATTGTAAAAGCTTTTCTCCATAATGTTTCAAGATTTCTCCGGTTACAAAATTCATAAGCAGTCTATATTGATTTTAAGAAAACTGTTTTCAACAGAGAGATCGAAGCAAGTGGTTTCAACGGGCCAATTCCTTCTAGTCTTTCTACCTTGAATAAGTTGACAGAATTGTAAGTTCTCTTTAGCTAGTATCTAATTTTCCGAGTAGTATGATCGCCTTAAAAAACTTGGTATACTTACTAACTTCATTGCTGACAAGGCTTGTTGTCCCTGAAATTATTATGTTGTTACTCTTTGCAGAAGGATTAGTGACTTGAATGGGGAGAGCTCGGACTTTCCAGACTTAAGAAACATGACAAACGTGAATAGATTGTGAGCTCTATTTAAGTTTTTATAAGCTTTTGATTGAGAATGATTCACAACCAAATTTGAAACGTTTAACTTATTGAGCTTTGCATCAAAATTGCAGGATGTTGAAGAGCTGTAATATAAGAGGAAACATTCCCGAGTATATGCGTAATTTGACAAATCTATCTGTCTTGTAAGTTTTTCCTGTTTACTTTAAACATTTTACTCTCTACTAGTAAGAAAATTTAAATCTGTTTTGCTCATAACCTTTACAGAATTTTATTCCCTGCTATAACATTATTGACATCTTAGCTTTTTATTTTGCAGAGATCTTAGCTTCAACAAACTAGAAGGACCAGTTCCAAATTTTGAAAATATAATGGCACTGGACACAATGTAAGCAATGAAAAACTTAGTAGGAAGGCTGCAAGAAGAAACTTGATCTATTTTGTTTTTCTACTGGGAATATCAATTCTATTGAAAATAGAAAATAATCATTAAGAAAATCTCCTCTGTTTATATAATACAAGTCCCCCTTTTATTCTCTTTTCTTTTTATACTACTTGCTGCCTCACATGTTCATACGTTATTGTGTTGCACACTGAATAGATATTTAACAAGTAACTTGCTCAGCGGGAATATTCCAGAGTGGATCAAAAGCAGAGATAGTCGCTAGTATGTTACCAAATCTTATTTTCTATATCAATATTTGATATGTTGCCCCTTCATCTCTATTATTTTTACTTTGAAATGATGAGCATTATTGGCATAAAAGCATGTACACATGCAAAGAGTCATGACTATAGCATCTTTTCCCATTTTTAGTATTGAGTTCTTTAAGGACAAACATATTGTTGTAGACATATAATGGTACCACTTTGTATTAGATGCCATGGGAGATATGGCTAAAAGCATAACTTCTGTAATGATTCATAAATTATGCACTTGTAATCCTGATAATGGGAGGAAAGCCTGGATGTGTGTAAGTTTGTCTGGATACGATGATTGGTTAATTCTATACTTTTTTTCAAAAAGGAATCAGATTGGTTAGTTGCGTTAGTTGTTTTACAAATGTTAAACATTTCCTCCGATATTGCTGTCAAAAGCTTAAGACTGAATCAATGATTATATCAAAATGCTCAAATCAATGTATTTCTTCTGTTGGTTTTATTGAAGAACTTTCTAACCGTGTGCAGCCAAATAGATCTTTCTTACAATAATTTTTCTGAGACATCTGAACCATCTACTTGTCGAGAAACCTTGTAAGAGTTCTTCTTTGTATTTCTTCTTTTTCTGTATTTATGCATCACACTTATGTTGGAAATAAATATACTTGTGTTTTTCATCAGCAATTTCTTCCGAAGCTCTTCTGGACAGAAAAGCAACTCGTAAGCTTCAAAAACCCATTGCAAATACAAGAACATTCTTGTTAAGAATGATTATTCACTCTACCTAATTCTTGCCTTGTATGTGATTAACATAGAATACTAAGCAAGTGCCTGACCCCATGTTCAGAAGGTAAATAAGTCTCTCAAAACCAATCACTGGAATGACTAAACAGATTCTTTCACTTAGCATTTAATTGGGACCACATTGTTTTGTAGATCACTATTCATTATATATAAACTGTGGTGGAAAACAAACCACCATTGGAGATATCAAGTATGAAGGAGATGAAGACCCAGGAGGTGCAGCAAAATTTGTCCATAATGTAGCCACTTGGGGATTTAGCAGCACTGGTGATTTCTGGGATGTCTGGAGTACCACAAAGGACTACATAGCAAATAATGTGTCTGTACTCAGAATGAACAATTCTGAGCTCTATACAACCGCACGCCTCTCGCCTCTGTCGCTAACTTATTACGCTCGTTGCTTAGCGAATGGTAATTACACTGTGAAACTTCATTTTGCAGAGATAGTATTAAGAGACAACCGATCTTATTACGGTGTTGGGAGACGAATGTTTGATGTTTATGTTCAGGTAGTCATGATTTTCATATACTAAAGTAATCCGAATAATATGGGAGTTAGTCCAGTTATTTAATTGATGTTACTGTAGGGAAAACTGGAGCTGGAGGATTTCAACATTGAAGAGGAAGCCAATGGAGTTGATAAGGAAGTGATCAAAGAAATTAAGGCAGTTGTGAGTGATAAGACATTGGAGATCCGCTTCCGATGGGCTGGGAAAGGGACAAAGAATGTTCCAAAGCGAGGAATATATGGT
Source organism: Parasponia andersonii (assembly GCA_002914805.1). Taxonomy (NCBI): domain Eukaryota; kingdom Viridiplantae; phylum Streptophyta; class Magnoliopsida; order Rosales; family Cannabaceae; genus Trema; species Trema andersonii. The sequence goes on along the minus strand of JXTB01000192.1, from coordinate 682,444 downwards.
TCTCTAGTATCAGCTATCTCGGTGAAGTCTGGTAAGTAACTTTACTTATATGTTACCGTGAATAAACTGATAGAAGCAAAGTGAAAATTTTCCTGGCTTTACTTCAGCCAGGAAAATTCCAAGTTCTTCTATTTTTGTCTTTTACCTTTCATGGTAGGGGGTTCTCTCTTTTCACTACCACATTACTACGGACATATTCACATTCACCTTCAATGTCTCAGTGATAAAACATGCTGTTCTTTTGTTGAGAAATTAATTTTGTCTTGAATTTAACTTAGAAGGAAGATTATGATGATCATTCAATTCTGTTTTCTATGTGTACAGTAAAGACAATATAAGTTGAAGGTCTTGAGAATCATATATTTACTAGGTTATTATTATCTAGAGATACTCTTAACCCCTCAGAAATAGGACGTAAGCATGGTCCTTATTAATCTTGTACCACCTCTTCTTTCACATGCAATTCATGTGTATTTTGTACTTTTCAAATAGATAATGCATGAATCTCTCGTGAACAATTATGCCAACGATGTTTTGTTTTGTAGATTCTGAACCTCCAGATAAGAACAAAGCAACGAAATTCATCATTGTTGGAGTTGTTTCAGCATTTTGCTTTCTTGTCATAACTTTAGGTATTCTTTGGTGGAAAGGCTACTTCGGACACAAGGAATCAAGGGAACAAGGTAAAGAATATACTTTCATCATGCTTAATTGAGTTAAATTTTCATGTAGAGGATCTAAAAGTAGTATGGGATTGCATAATCACCTAGAACACATATGTCTAGTCTAGTTTCATAACTTCTTCTTTCTCATTCTTCCACTGTTTTCTCAGTAGTAGCTTTATCTTGATCAGTTTTTAAGTGAATAAGCATGTAACTTTAAAAAATTGTTATTACTTGGACAGTTCTGAGAGGATTAGACTTGCAAACCGGTTTCTTTACCTTCAGACAAATTAAAGCTGCCACTAACAACTTCGATCCTGCAAACAAAATTGGGGAAGGAGGATTTGGATCAGTCTACAAGGTGTCTATAAATCAAATTTATTTTGCAATGGTTTTAATCGGTGCTTTCACCTGTTTTCTAATTTATTAGTCACCATGTGCTATTTTACATTATTGTACATAAATACCTAATGGCGGGATGAAATGTAGAACTTAATGCATGCCATATTTCCATTGCAGGGTGTGCTATTAGATGGAACTATCATTGCGGTTAAGCAACTTTCTTCCAAATCAAAGCAAGGGAATCGTGAATTTATAAATGAAATAGGCATGATTTCTGCTTTACAACACCCGAACCTTGTCAAATTGCATGGATGCTGTATTGAAGGAAAGCAACTGTTGTTGGTTTATGAGTACATGGAGAACAATAGCCTTGCACACTCCTTGTTTGGTGAGCTTAGCGAGATGTATATATGTACATATATATATATATGTACATATAACCAATGTATAGCTAAAGACCTAGCTACTTTGGGGAATTCATTGATCATCTTTCAGGAAAAACAAAAATAATTGTTTATCTTTTATATCTTTGTTGATTAGAAGGTCCTGAAGAAGGTCAATTGAAATTAGACTGGCCAACAAGACAGAGAATATGTATTGGCATTGCAAAAGGACTGGCTTTCATGCATGACGAATCAGCACTGAAAATTATTCATAGAGACATCAAAGCGACAAATGTACTGCTTGATAGGAACCTTAACCCGAAAATATCAGACTTTGGTCTGGCCAAATTAAATGAAGAGGAAAACACCCACATTAGCACCAGAGTTGCAGGAACCATGTGAGCTACCTCTCTTTCTTTCTATCTTCCCTCTTTTTTAGATGTAGCAGCTTTGAAAATTAGCATGCCAAATTGGCAATAAGTCTAAATCATTGTTTTTTTTTATAGGTGACATCATTTAACCTTTGAATTAAACCAGATTTTAGTTTAATGGCCATTTTGTTTTGGCAGAGGATACATGGCCCCAGAGTATGCATTATGGGGTTACTTAACTGATAAAGCAGATGTTTACAGTTTTGGGGTCATGGCACTGGAAATTGTGGCTGGAAAAAACAACATGAGATATCGCCCAAATGAAAACTTTGTATGCCTTCTAGATTGGGTAAGATAGAACATCATCACATTCTTATCAGTTCATGGGAAAGTGAAAACTTCAAATGAAGTTCTAAATCAAATGTCCTTACTGGGAAACAAAGAATGTGTTCCTTTATTGATGATTAATTTTAGTATATCACCTATCGTCTGGAAGACCAAATGTACTCATCTTAGTGAGGAAACATTCCTGAATGATTAGTTGATTCCTTCTTTTTTGTGCTTGTTGCAGGCCATTTTCTTACAACAAAAGGGAAATCTAATGGAGCTGGTTGATCCAAAGTTGGGGTCCAAATTCAAAAAAGAAGAGGCAAATAGAATGATTAAGGTAGCTCTATTGTGCACAAATCCATCACCTGCACTTCGCCCCACCATGTCTACCGTTGTGAGCATGCTTGAAGGCAGAACTGCCGTCCATGAACTGATCCTGGATTCAAGTAATAACAGTGATCCGTTCAGGTTCACAGGTTTGAGAGACAAGTTTGATCAGATTTCACAACAGAGCTCAAGTGAATCTCAGAGCCTCACTCATTCATCTAACACGACGACACGACTTGGCTCTTCCTCTACATAAGCTCCTCATCTTTTTAGGGAGTCAACACAATTCTTACACGCTGGGCTAAATTACGATCCCTCCAAACTATGTTCAATGCTTTTTGGTTAATAAACTAGTTTGCTTAAAAAAAAATTATTCCTGTTAATGACATGGTGACAAATATGTGCTATAACAATGTAAATACATAATGAAATGCGTCTTCCTTGCAGAAGTTTCTCCAAATATTATTTACTAAGAAAAGAAATTTTATTGTTTTTATATTTATGAGCTGATATTCTAAACATATGTTACTTTCATGGTTCGAAACAAGGTCAATACATAACTCGAGATAGGGACAGAACAACAAACTTATGGCTCAAAACCGTCAATGATAATTTTAGTGCTAATTAGTAAATAAAAGGTTACATTTTATTCAGCTTAGTGATAAAATTTCACCCTGACAACATATGCAGTAAAGTCGAAGGAGTCAACGAAACAAAATGGCAAACCAGGAAGGAAGGACACCTTCCAAGAAAATAAAAAGGACTAACAACCAAAGGACACCTTAAACACAAGGAAACCAGAAGCCACATGCCTCTCATAACCAACAACCTAATCTTCATTCTACTTAAATTGTTCCACTGGGCAGTAAAACGGCAATGCAGACACTTTCTAATCACCATATGTAGCAACACGGTCCATAATGTTAGCTAGAACTCTCTTACATTCCTGAAGCTTCTTAACACTTCCAGTCAGCTTAGAACGCTTGGTTGCAACAGATGGAGATTCCTCCATCAACCTCTCAATTCCGCCACCGAGAGGAGTCATGAGCTCAGTAACAATTTCCATCTCCAAATATTTGTTGACGAGGTTGAAAACGCTGTGTTGCAAATGAAGGGCCATGCAGTCCACCAATCTTCTCAGCACTATGTTCCAGTAAGCAATCATTCTCATCTTCAAATCAAAAGCTTGATGAAGATGATGTGGATACTGCCTGAGATTCTCAACCTCAATCTCTCCAAAACCATCCAAATTCACCTTAAAGGGCAGATTCTCATCACGTAAGACACCATGAAGGAATCCATCCTTCTGAGACATCAACTTGTTCCACTCGGACAGCAATTCCGGATTACAAGTATAATCTGTCAGCTTCTCCATCTCCACCACCTCCATTATCCAGTTGACAGATCTTTCTTTCATCTTTGCAATGAGATTATGGCCAGCTCGTCGAGCCGACAGCTGAAGCTGATAATAGTCCTCAACATGACGCATCAAAACGGTAATCACAACTTCTCCAATGTAATCCCATAATCTGTCAACAAAAGCAATAGGCATACTTGAAATCCCCTTCACCTTGCCTTGTAGGATTGTGAGAAACGAAGTGCGAGGCAGGAAATTCGGCAGCACAATCTCTTTTGCTTCTTCTAAGTTCTTGATCTCGTCCATCAGAAAACTCCTTATCGGATCACTCTCAGCACACTTGTGCAGTTCATCGTTGTACTGATTGAGCATCTCAATCAGCCTAGCAGTACAATGCATCTTCTTGTAATTCTGATACTCGTCGAATTCTCCTCTCAGAAGAATTTTCCTGAGTGACTCTTTGACAAATCCAAGAATTCTCATGAAAGCCGTCATGGCCTCAGCAACAGAAGACATGTTCTTAGGCAACTTGTTCAGTTCAGTGACATTGAAGTTCAACTTGTCATTGATCTTCTTAACAATCTCAGGCAAGTTTCTAGCAATGCTAGAAGCTTGAATCTGAACCAACCTCTGAGCCAAAACCGGGATACCAACTAAGGATTTATCGATCCTCGAAAGAAGAGGATGAGCTCCAAAGAGCTTAGCTTCCTCTTTCCTTGCTTATAAGACTCATCTCCAATCCTGTTCCTGACACAGACATAACCAAGACCAATACTGACATCATCAGCCGTCACCTTCTCCAGCAGATCTTCAGGAGCCTTATCCGCCTTAGTAACCACCGCAAGAGTTCTCCCTCCGGTTTTGTCAACACTCTGCGACGTCCGAATCGATTCACAAGTAGGGAAATCAACAGTTGCAGACAAGACATTCAGTATTATACTCTCCTCAGGCTTTATGTACTCCATTATAATATCCCTTATCTGATCATATATGTTCTCTGGCTGACCATGAACCGGAACTCTAGTGATTCCAGGAAGATTAACCATGGTCAAGTCCGGAACACGTTTCTTCTTCACCACCAAAGTCAACGGCGCATTAGATATCCCTTTTCCATTACCTGCAATCTCATCAGTGGCGAGGTTAATGGCTTCTGAGATGTTCTCTTCATCTGTGTTGACCACCTTGCCATTGAACTCCAAGAAAAGCTCTGGCACGGGATTCGAATGGTGCTGGAGTCTCATAATGAGAGGGACTCTGGTACATATTCCTTGGCCACGAGATAGGCTGATTCCGGCCAGGGACTCGAGCACGCTGGACTTCCCCGATGATTGGTCTCCTACCACCACGATGGTCGGCAGCTCGATTCCCTCGTCCATAACCAAGAGGTTTCGAAGCCTGTCAACGGCGTCGAGGAGCGGACGAATCCGGTCATTGTAGGACGAAACAATAGGAGCATTGATTGGTTCTTTGGGATCAACCTGAACCAGTGCGAATGATTCTTCTTCATGCACTCGAGAAGTTGATGTCTTCTTCTTCGAACATGAAGGCTTTGTTCCGGCCATTGTTTTGAGAACTGAGAAAATGAGAGACAAACTGAGAGAGATAGAGAAACAGAACTGAGAGTAGCAAGCAAGTATTAAGGAAGTAGAGTAGTGGAGAAATGGAATGAAGAGGAGATATTTATAGAGAGGTTTTGCATGCGTCTAAAAGATGTCACGTAAAAACTAAAAGGTGGGAAAATGAAGGGTCTTTGAAACACTCCAATGTTTGGGATTTCAAGCGAAGTTATTGTTTGCATGAATAAAGTATAAATAGAGCACGTTTTTTAATAGATAAGGAAAGAGAACAAGGCTTTTGAGTACTCTAGGTGATTATCTCTGTTGGACCGGTTTCTCACAAGCCGTCTACGTGATTATCTCTGTTGGACCGGTTTCTCACAAGCCGTCTACGTATCTCTGAACCGCTGATACTGTATTCTCCAACTGTCCATGTGTCCTTGCTATTCCAAAGTGCTCTGAATTTCAAGTAGGGTCGGAGAAGCTGGGGTAGTCACCTGCAAAGACTCTCCGATGCTTAAGTCAGTGGTCTTTCTTTGATTCAGGGTAGCAAGGATTTAGTTCTATATAAGTATATCTTTGTTTCTTGCTCGTAAACTTTTAAATATTTCTTTTTGTATGCATACATGCCCCCTTTTTGGGAACGCGAGGCTCATATATTTATATAGTCCTGAGATTGTGAACCACTCGGTTCTCAATCTCAGGACTGAGTACCTTTTTCTTCAAGACTTTTTCCAGAGGTCACGGGCCGAGATTACCGTGATCTCCCCTGTATCGCTGTAGCTTGGTTTCCGCCGCCTCCTATAGCTTGAGTGTGTCAGGGGCGAGATTTAGACAAATCGCCGTTCTGTCAGGACAGCTTGCCCCCTGCGCACACCTACTCAACTGCCCCCATTTCCCTACTTGATGGATTTGTATCCGTCAAGTAAGGAAATCGTTTATCCGTTCTTCCAATTTGGGGGATGTACGTGGCTCTCCCTTGCCGACGCGGAGGCACGTCATCCCATGTCAAGAAATTTTTTTAAATTTCGAAATTTGGACTGTTCGGTCTCCTTTGCTCTCCCCTTTTCTAGAAAAACTCTTCGGCTCCCCCTCTATCCGCATTTACGCTCATTTGCTACTTTACTAAAATCTTCAATTATTCTAGCCTCGTAAAATCCTATGGTTTCTGACTTCCCCCTTTTAAGAGATTTTTGCTCTTTCGATTGTATCCAGAACAATGGCCTCGAGTCAAGATCAGGAATTGCACCTCATCGTAGATTCGGAGTTAGATTCACTGAGAAGACAGCTCTGCCTCCCCAGCGGAGTGACGCTGCAAAGGGTCGAAGCCCCGCAGATTGGTATCTTCGTCCCTCTGCCCCTGAAGGCTCTATTATTTTGGGCAGAAAATATCTGGAATGGCTGTGATTCCCTCTTCTTCCTCTGATCCACCAATTCTTCGCTTTGACGGGGATCCATCTGATGCAGTTAAATACAAACCGGGTCATGATTCTGATAGGGCTTTCCGGCCCTGTCAGCTCTCTATGACCTGCATATCGACCTGGAAGTGGTCTTTTATACTTACAAACTCACCCTCATCCCCAAAAAGAGTTCCTACCCCATCTGTTACCTCTAACTGCTCCCGGAACATCTTATCTTCTGGGGCTTGCTGAGGTCAGACAAGTAATGAGACTCCCACTCTAGGCTATACGCCGTTGGAGGGGCGTGATGCTCCCCTTGGGTGAATGGAGAGCACTTCTAAATTCCCTTAGTTTTCTTGCAGAGTAAGTGCTAGGTCGTGATTTTTGGATCTGCGTACTCCTCGTCTGTTATTACTCACGTTATTTTGTCTTGTGCAGCCTCTGCAGAAGAGAACAGGTTCGAGTCGTATTTGTCGGTGGGGCGGCTCAAAGGCCTAGAGGGGATCGTCATCTTCGGATCTCCTGGGGACTGCCGACACATCCAGGCCACCTTCAACCCCCAGGTGATGAATATGATGCCCAGGATGGTTTCATACCTTCCATTCCTTCTGGACACTTGGGTCATTATAAAGTACCTGCGGAGCCAACTTGACGCCTCTGCCCTGAATCGATTCCGCCGGGATAAGCACGATCGAATCGCCATGGTGGGTTGTCAGGTTACGGCTTTAAGCTAATTGGCGGGCTCCAACGACCTGGTGGCGCCGACTAGCCATGAGCTCGAGAAAGCCATGAGGTTCGTGGCCGAGGAGTACGTCATGCTCCGTAGGGAGGAAACCACCGCCCCCAAAAGGGCTAGAAGTGGGTTCATTTCCGCATCCTTGAGTTTCGTGGATCGGATCATGGCCGTGATCTAAACATGTTGCTTGTTCTTTACAGGTTCTGAGACAGGCCCATCGGCAGACCCCTCCCCCATCAAGGGGGGAGCCGCGGGACATAAGGCTCGCCCCAATGCACCCGTTGGCCGGCATCTCGTGGTGCCTTCAGAAGATGAAGCGCCCGCAGTCCCCCGCTCCGATGCAGGTGAACCTCCATCTGGGGGAACATCTGCCACAAGGGCCGTATACGGCGAGGGGATGCCCCTGAGTCTACCTGGGGGGTCTGCTATACCAACCTCGTCCACCCCTGACTCCGGTTCAAAATCGGGTGCTACTTGCCTTGGTGGGGAGATCACTGAGCTTAGTGGGGGGGCTCCGAGGTTGAAATCTCGGCTGTCTTCCCCTCCCCCGGTCCCAATAAAGTAGTGCCACGAGGTTCGCTCATCCAGAGAAGAAGAGGGCCAGGCAGAGAAAAGGGGTAGGGTTGCCCCCTCGTCTGACAGTGATGACGATGGGGCCACGCTGACCCTTCTGAGGAGAAGAAGGTCCGTGCACAGCAGCTTGTCAAGAGGAGACACACCACCTCTCGCCGTGGCTAACGGCGCTTTCGGCGGTACCCAGCTTTCCTCCGTCTCTACCGCCGCTGCTTCGGGGGCGTGCCCGGCTGGGGGAGAGGGTGCCGTCACGGTTGGCGGGGCGGAGCCACATTTCACAGGCATGGGCAAGCCCTAAAGAGAGGGTCCAGCTACGGAGCCGGAGCTAGAGGCACTCTCTTTGGAGAACGTCGAGCTTGTCGCGAGCCGTACCTTCGCCCAGGTTTGGTCCATTCGGTTGCCTCTATGTTTCTCAGCATCCTTGCTAGATGCTGACCCCCTTTTTTTCGTTTAACTTGCAGCTGGCCGCCATCCGGTCTTTCTATTCCTTTCGCGTCAGGGATTTGACCAAGAAGCTGAACTCCCGCTCTGCACTGGCCAAGCGCAGCGAGGCCGCCCTTGCTGAGTTGAGGACTGACTTCGATTTATATCAGAGCCTCGATGAGGCGAGGGTCAGCAGTGCAGTGACTCATGCTCTGAACGTCGAGAGGACCAGGCGCGAGGAGCTGGCTGCGAGACTGGTCGAGGCGGAGGCCGACAAACTTGCTCAATCTGAGGCCACCAGACTAGCTCAAAACGAGCTCAGGGACAAGGAGCAAGAACTGCAGAGCGCAGAGGCTGAGATGAGACTGGCTTTCATCGCTCGTGACAGGGCTGTCGATGAAGCCAAAGAAGCGAGGAAAGCCGAGGTGAAAACCAAGCTAGAGGCCCACTCCCTGCAATGCAGACTTGATCGATCCAATGAGGTAAATCGACATCTCTACTTTGATCACAAAAATATGATGGGTGCTCATATAGAGATGTCTCGCAAACATGGCGAGGACCTTGCCAGCATTAACACTTTTTTGATCGACTTATCATAGCGGCAAACAGAGCTAAGGCTGGCGGCACTGAGGGATAGGCTGACGAATGCGGAGAAGCTGAAAACGAGGTACCAGAGGCAGGTGGATGTCCTTTCTGCGGAAAGTTACAGGTCTGGCTAGGAGAATAGAGAATTCGAAGGCCACGCTGAGGTAGTAACACCAGTCCAGTTTGACGAGCAGAAAGGTGTCGAGAGAGACCAATATTCCGTCAAGTACTACATGGAGCAGCTTGGAGATGGGATTAGCATCACTACCCCGCTGACGTGCTGAAAATGCTTACTGTGGAAAAGACGGGCCCTCTACATTCACCTCTGTTGCCAAAGAGCTTATCCCTGTTTCTGGTCTGCCAGATCAAACTTTGGAAGCCCCTAGCGGTTAGCCTGGTCTTGGGGTCTCAACTGATGAGGGGTCTGGTGCGGTCATTTTATCCAGTGATGAATCCGACCTCAATACGCCACCCTCCACTAGGGCTGGTCCAAGCACCGGGACTAGCTGTGCTCCCCTGGCCGGAGGTAATTAGGGTCCCTAATTTGGTACATTTGCAAAGTTGACCCTCATTGTAACCCTCCGTATAAATAATAAGAACAACGCAATTCTCTTTAGTCTATTTTCTTTTTCTTTATTGACCGCGTCTGTGGTAAAGTCAAACCTTGTTGTAGCCGTCTGCATAAATAAAATGGACACGATTTCGGACTATTAGCGAGTCCTCCTCGAGCTATGACTGACAAGATTAGTTCCGGAGATAGGGACGTGAGCTTTGGATCATCCGGTTTTAAGGAGGTATAACTTCTGTTATGACTTGTTTTGGTAGAGTTCGACCTGCGCGTATGGCTGGACTTCTCCGACCCCAAATGGGACCACACTCGGAACCAGCTCCAGGGATTGGTCGACCATTGTTTGGACCCATCGCTGCAAAGGAGAAGGCCTGGGCTCAGCTCTTGCCGAGAACAAACAGGGCACTACCACTCTGATGTCGCCCTGCGAGTCCATTCATGACCTACCTCCCGTAAACAGGGCTTAAGAGCACGCGCCACTATTGACCGTGCGCTTTGTATTTTTAGGACATAATAAACAGACTTTAATCTTAATTTCTATCTTCACGTTTGGTCTGGTACTGGACTACTTCCAACGGGTAGACTCCAAATCTGTTCACATCCTGCCCATGCGTAATTAAACCATCCCTCGGGTAGAGTCTGCTTTCCTTTAGATATTCATATATCTAAAATGTTCCTTAGGGAGGGTCCACTTCTAACGGGTGGATCCCGACCCTGCTTTCCTTTAGCTCTTCGTATAGCTAAAATATTCCTTAGGGAGGGTCTACTCCCAACGGGTGGATCCTGACCCTGCTTTCCTTTAGCTCTTCGTATAGCTAAAATGTTCCTTAGAGAGGGTCCACTTCTAACGAGTGGATCCCGACCCTGCTTTCCTTTAACTCTTCGTGTAGCTAAAATGTTCCTTAGGGGGTTTGCTGGCAAGCTTTTGGGTTGCGCAGCCTTTTTCTCCTCATACATTTCTCGGGTCATCGGCAAACGTTTTTATTGCGCGATGTGATTCCCATAGTACGATCGTTTTGAGGACTACTGGCGAGTTTTTGGTTGCACAGTTCTACCCTCTTCGTATGTTTTCTCGGGCCATCGGCAAACATTTTATTGCACGATGTGATTCCCATAGTACGATTGTTTTCGAGGTTTGCTGGCAAGTTTTGGTTCCGCAGCTCCTTCTTCTTCGTACATTTTCTCGAGTCGTCGACAAGCAACATGATCCCCATAGTGCGACCATTTTCGAGGTTTGCTGGCAAGTTTTTAGTTGCGTAGCTCTTTCTTCTTCGCGTATTTTCTCAGGTCGTCGACAAAGGACGTGATCCTCATAGAACGATCATTTTTGAGGTCTGCTGGCGAGGCAGCTCTTTCCTCTTTGTACGTTTTCTCAGGTCGTTATCAAGCGACGTGATCCCCATAGTACGATCGTTTTTGAGGTCTGCTGGCAAGTTTTTAGTAGCGTAGCTCTTTCCTCTTTGTACGTTTTCTCGGGTCGTCGACAAGCGACGTGATCCTCATAGTACGATCGTTTTTGAGGTATGCCGGCAAGTTTTTGGTTGCGCAGCTTTTTCCTCTTTGTACGTTTTCTCAGGTCGTCAACAAGCGATGTGATCCCCACATTACGATCGTTTTCGAGGTCTGCTGGCAAGTTTTGATTGCGCAGCTCCTTCTTCTTCATATGTTTTCTCGGGTCGTCGACAAGCGACATGATCCCCATAGTACGACCATTTTCGAGGTATGCTGGCAAGTTTTTGGTTGCGCAGCTCTTTTCTTTTCGTACGTTCTCTCGGGTCATCAACAAGCGACGTAATCCCCATAGTACGATCGTTTTTGAGGTCTGCTGGCAAGTTTTTAGGTTGCACAGCTCTTTCCTCTTCGTACGTTTTCTCGGGTCGTCGTCAAGCGACGTGATCCCCACAGTACGATCGTTTTTGAGGTCTGTTGGCAAGTTTTTGGTTGTGCAGCTCTTTCCTCTTTGTACATTTTCTCGGATCATCGACAAGCGACGTGATCCCCATAGTACGATCGTTTTTGAGGTCTGCTGGCAAGTTTTTGGTTGCGCAGCTCTTTCCTCTTCGTACGTTTTCTCGGGTCGTCGTCAAGCGACGTGATCCCTACAGTACGATCGTTTTCGAGGTCTGCCGGCAAGTTTTTGGTTACGTAGCTCTTTCTTCTTCGTACATTTTCTCGGGCCATCGGAATGCATTTTATTGCACGATGTGATTCCCATAGTATGATCGTTGATTGCGTGAATAGTGCGTATTGTCCACAACTATGACAGACTGTTTTCCGTGGCAACTCAGTATCATTTTCTGTGTAACTGAGGTGTAGGGTCTGCCACTGTGGGCGGACCCTTTTCTGTAGCAGCCCGGTATAATTTTTTGCCTGTGTAAATAAAACGTGGGGTCTGCCACTGTTGGCAGACCCTTTTCTGTGGCAACCCAGTATGATTTTTCTGTGTGGCAGAAGACCTGACCTGTTTCGGAATTAAGCTTTTTAATAAAATAATGCGTTCACATGGGTCTCTCGTGTGAATAGTGTGTGGGCTCTGCCACTGTGGGTAGACCCCTTTTCCATTGCAATCCAAAAGATGAATCTATGCAGCAAAAATGGGACTTGACCTGTTTCAAATTTAAGCTTTTCAATAATATAAGCATTCATATGGTCTTACATCATATGCGTGTGTCTTACACGTGATACTTTTTCAAGTGCTGAGTGTTCCATGTGATCGGCAAATTTTTCCCAATCTTGAGTTCTTTCTGGATATACGCACCATTGTCGAGTGCTTTGATCACCTCATAGGGTCCGATCCAATCCCCGACGTTAAATTGTCGAACACTAACCTTTTTTGAGTAGTAGGACATAGCCTGCTGGTGGTATGAAGCCAGATGGACCAGGGCCATGTTCCTCATTTCTTCTAGGAGGTCTGTGTTGCAGCTTAGCTGACGTTCGTTTAAGGGGCATCTCTTACCACTTCGGAGCAGAGAGTCGGGAGGCCGACCTCGGTCGGGATCACAGCCTCTGATCCATAGACCATGACGAATGGCGTTCTTCCAGTCAACCTCCGTTCCGTGGTTCGATGGGCCCACACAACGGCCGACAGTTCTTCTAACCACTTGCCTTTAGCCTCCTGCAAGTTCTTTTTGATGTTGCTGAATATAGCTTTGTTCATTGCCTCTGCTTGGCCGTTCCCCTGAGGGTAGCTCACGAAAGAGAAACTGAGTCTTATATCATAAAGCTCGCACAGTTCCTTGAACTTAGCATTTTGGAACTATTTGCCATGATCAGCGTGTTTCTCCTTCGGGTTCCCGAATCGGCAGATTATGTTCTTCCAGATTAAGTTAATCGTGTCTGCCTTACTAACGGTCGCGTAGGCTTCAGCCTCTACCCATTTGGTGAAGTAATCTGTAGCCAGCAGGACGTACCTCCTTCCTCCTGGACTTCTGGGGAGCTCTTTGACGATGTCCAGACCCCATTTGGCAAACGGCAAAGGAGTTATGTTCGAATGAAGTAACTACGCAGGCCGACGTTTCATTAGGGCAAACCTCTGGCACTTATCACATTTCTTGACGAATCGGGCCGCCTCTGTCATCATGTATAGCCAGAAGTATCCGGTTGTTAGAGCCTTGTGAGTGAGGCTGCGTCCGCCAGAGTGGTTGCCGCATACTCTCTCGTGGATTTTCTCCATCAATTTTTGCGCTTCGAGGGGACCTATACACCGCAGCATCGGACCCATTGTCGATCTCCTGTATAGTTGTTCACCCACCATCGAGTACCTGGAAGCCTTCAATCTGAATGATCTTGCTTCTCGGGGGTCCGCATGCAGGTTTTCCAATATCAAATACTGGGTCATGGGTTTCATCCACTCTTCGTCAGCAGTTCCGGTTGCAAACACATGGCGTGCAAGGGTCTGCGGGGGGTCCTCCATGTCCCCACCTTCTAGGAGAACTTCTGTGCTTCCAGCTGTACCCCCGATTGATGTACTCTTAGCTAGCTCGTCGGCCTTCTGGTTCATCTTCCTGGGAATCGGTTCAATATCGAAATTGTTAAAGCGAGCTTTTGCCCCCATTACTTTGGAGAAGAACCTGTGCAATCTCAGTTCTTTTACTTCAAAGTTTCCCCTTACCGGATCCGCGATCAACTACGAGTCGGTCTTTACTGCAATGTTCTCCACTCCAAAGTGTAGAGCCAGCTCAAGGCCTTGCAGCAGTGCCTCATACTCCACCTCATTGTTAGTCGCCTGGAAGCCGAGCCTCAATGCCTTCTCAACCCTCAGAACCGTTGGGGTCTGCAGGACTATCCCGATACCTGACCTTGAGGCATTCGTGGATCCGTCGGTGTAGAGCGTCCAGGTTAAAGGGAAGCGAAGTTGAGACATCTGAAACGGGTCGTACTGCTCGCCAAAGGATTCGATTTCTACCAGGAAATCCGCCATGACTTGTCCTTTCTTCGCCGCTCGAGGCCGATACTCGATGTCGTATATTCCCAGCTCAATGGCCCACTTGGTCAGTCGTCCCGATAGGTCTGGCTTGGCCAAAATTTGCCGGATGGGAAAATCTATATATACGGTGACTGAGTGTGCCTCAAAGTACTGCCAGAGTTTCTTTTTAGCGTTGACTAGAGCGAGGACCAGCTTTTCTGCCACACTATATCGCGTCTCCGCATGTAGGAGCATGCGGCTTATATAAAACACTGGTTTTTGTTTGCCATCTTCCTTGATAAATAGTACGACACTGATCTCTACTTCGGATACTGCTAAATAGGCGTACAGATGCTCTCCCTCTGCTGGGGAAGCCAGGATAGGTGGGTGACTCAAATACAGCTTGAGATCTGTCAGTGTCCTGTCCTGTTCCTTCCCTCAGACGATAGTAGAGCTTTTTTTCAAGCATTGGAAGAAAGGCTTACATCGGTCGGACATCTTGGAGACGAATCGGCTGATAGCGGCTATCTTCTCGGCCAGGCGTTGGACCTCCCGAATGGTCGAGGGTCTCTGCACATTTGCGATCGAGGTCAGCTGGGTCAGGTTTGCCTCAATACCCCTCCTGCTCACAATATGCCCCAGGAATTGACCAGAGGACACCCCAAATGCGCATTTCTTGGGATTTAGACGCATCCGATATTGCCTCAGAATCTGAAAACATTCGTCTAGGTATCTCAGATGGTCTGAATCTCCTCTGCTCTTCATAACCATGTCGCCGACATAGACCTCCATAGTCTTCCCTAGTAGCCTGGTGAACATCTTGTTCATAAACCTTTGGCAGGTTGCCCCTGCACTCTTCAAGCCGAATGGCATACGCCTGTAGCAGTACAGACTATGCTCTGTGATAAAAGCCGTGTGGATCTGGTCTTCCGCGTACAGAGGGATCTGGTTGTACCCAGAGTAGGCATCCAAAAAGCTCATTCTGTCGAATCCCGCAGTTGCATCTAACATTTGGTCGATTCTTGGCAGGGGGAAGCTATCCTTCGGGCAGGCCTTGTTCACGTTGGTGAAGTCTATGCAAATACAATCGTCGCCGTTTTTCTTTTTCACCACCGCCGGGATGGGACCTAACACAGGTACATGCATTTCCTGATCAGACTGTTCTCCAGCAGCTTCTCCACCTCCTTGTTGATCGCCCTGTTTTTCTCTGGTGCAAACCTTCGGGGTTTCTGCCTGACTTAAAGGAAATTAGGATCTATGTTTAGCCGGTGGCAGGTGTGCGCGGGGTCTATCCCGGGCATGTCATCATGGGACCACACGAAGACGTCCTCGTTCTGTTTCAGGAATCCTAACATCTCATTCTTTTGCTCCTTGGGCAATAAGGCCCCGATTAGAACCACCTTCGCCAGTTCTACCTCTTTCAAAGGGACCGCTACCAGCTCCTCGATCATGGATTCTGGACCGTCAGACTCCTCTTTGATTCGCTTCATGTACGCTGGCAGGCGGTCCTTTGATTGCTATTCGTCCCCGGTCGAGGTGCTTGCACTCGCGTCGGCTCCCCTTAGAGCGGTCGAAAAGCATTTCTTTGTGGAGGCCTGGTCTCTCTTAATGTCTATCGTATAGGTACTATCCTTTGATAGACATCTTAAGATCTGGTGGAGGGTGGAAGCGACCCTATGCATGGCGTGGATCCATCCCCTTCCCACGATGACGTTGAAGGAGGACTGGCAGTTAATGACGACGAAGTCCACGTCCAAGTATCTCCCAACAGCGCAGACCTTCAGGGTCACGACGCCCAAGGGGCTGACCTTGGTGCTATCGAAAGCGAACAGTGGCTGACAGGTTAGCCTGAGTGCGCTTCGATCCAGGCCCATATTCTCGAATATGCTAAGGAACAGGATATCGACGCTGCTTTCACCGTCGACCAGGACCCTTTCGACCAACGCGGAGCTGATCTGCAGTTTTATCACCAAGAGGTCATCGTGAGGCAGACGTATCATAGTCAAATCTTACTGGGTGAAAACGATGGGGGCGGCAGAGGCACGACTTTCTCCCATCATCAAATGGTTGACGGAATGGCCCATCCCCCTCAGGCATTTCACCCTTCCTTCAGCTCTTTTGAGGCATTTTTCCTTCTCCTCTTGATCTTGGGTCGGCTCTGGCCTACCCACGATGGTCGGCACTATCCTCAGGGTTTGCTCTCCTGACCCAGAGGCCTGGGTTTGCTTCCTATTTTCAGGCCTGGAGACGTCTTCCTGCGGCTGAGTTTCACCGGTTTTCACATACTGTTTCAACCTGCCGGCTTGGATCGCCATCATGACCTGTGCGTAAAGGTTACGGCAGTGGATGGTGCTGTGCCCGTAGTCTTTGTGAAACTGGCAATACCTATTCCTGTTCTTCATGTGCTCAGGGACGCCAGATTTGAGTGGGTCTTTGAAAATTCCCCTGTCCCTGTTTTGGAGGTAGATCATATTGATCGGGGTGTTGAGCTCATACTTCGGCAGAGGGTTGCGGGATGTCTTCTCCTCTTGGCACCTTCTTGACTACCTCGAATGGGGGCTTCCTATTTCGGAGTCGGCTCTTGGTCCGGTGAGGGCCTCTTCACCCCTTGCAGGGCTGGGGTTTGTACCGGTGACGTTGTTATCACGGCAGAGGTCTTGGACGTCTTCTGGTGGCTTTCCAGTACCCTGAATAGCCCTTCCGACTTTGCCTGGATGTCTGTCATATCGTACGGAAGATTCAAAAGGAGATGATCTGATAGCATTGATCTTGGCTGCAGGCTCCTGACGAACGAACCTGCGGCTTGGACCGAGTCGGCGTTATGAACTAGGGACATCACCTCCAGGAAACACGACAAGTACTCTGTCGGGGACTCATCTGTGGCCTGCTCCAACCGGTCAAGGTCTCGCATAGTTTTTTGCTGTCTCCGAGCACCTGCGTACTGCTTTAGGAAAAGTTTACAGAAATCTTCGAACACGTTTATAGATTTCTCCGGGGGCTATCTGAACCATAGCAGAGCTGATCCAGCCAGGGTTGTAGAGAAGACTTTACAGGTCACAGCCTCATCCCTAGTTTCCAAGGCCATCTTCTGTTGAAAGTGGTATATATAATCGAGGGGGTCAGTTTTCTGCTCGAACAGCTTGAAGGTCGGGGTCGTGAAGTCTCTCGGCCTGGGCTCCATCTGGATCTAGTCAGCGAATGCCGTCCGGTTGATCCCTCGCACAGTTTACTCTGCTAGATCATCGGGGGTCTGGCTGTGATGGGCCCCGAGTCTCTTACTCAACTCTGCCATCATTTCTTGCTTCTAGTCGGGAGGTGTACCTCCTGGGCTTCTATGGCGTCTTCTGCCCATTGTTGCCCCAGTTTAGAGGGGTCTCGTCTGGCTTTGTCACGCCCCCTGGCGGGAACTTCCCCTCGCAGATGGGGTGGGAACTTCCCCTCGCAGTTGGTTTCTGAATTCTTGTTGGACCTCTTCGCCAAAATCTTCTCTCCGCTGGCTCCTGGCTTCGCTTGCTAGCAGCCCTTCGAGGCGGGTGTTGTCTCTGCACACCTCTGCGACTTCGTTCCTTAAACCCAAGACGGCCTCGTGGGCTTTCTCTGCCTTCTGGTTTGATTCCATCAGGGCGGCGAGCATCTTTTCTAGCTTTTGCTCCAGATCTGGTCGTGCTTCTCGGGAGCTCCCTTTGGCATCGGGACGTGTGCTCCTGGTTGTCATCCTCGAGAGTGCCATCCGACGTTGTATGGCTTTTTGTTCGGAGAGAGCGCGATTGTGAGTCTCCTACTCTTTTTCTCACGCTCAACCTTTTCCGATAGACGGTGCCAAACTGTTGGATCGGTTTCTCACCAGCCGTCCACGTGTCTCTGAACCACTGATGCTATATTCTCCAACTGTCCACGTGTCCTTACTATTCCAAAGTGCTCTAAATTTCAGGCAGGGTCGGAGAGGCGGGGGTGGCCACCTATAAATACTCTTCGATGCTTAAGTCAGTGGTCTTTCTTTGATTCAGAATAGCAAGAATTTAGTTCTATATGAGTATATCTTTATTTCTTGCTCGTAAACTTTTAAATATTTCTTTTTGTATGCGTACATGCTCCCCTTTTGGGAATGCGAGGCTCATATATATATAGTCCTGAGATTGTGAACCATCCAGTTCTCACTCTCAGAACTGAGTATATTTTTCCTCAAGACTTTTTCCAGAGATCACGGGCCGAGATTACCGTGATCTCCCTTGTATCGTTGTAGCCTAATTTCCGCCACCTCCTATGGCTTGAGTTTGTCAAGGGTGAGATTTGGACAAATCGCCGTTCTGTCAGGACGGCTTGCCCCCTGCGCACACCTACTCAAGATCGGATTAAATGCTCTGTCTGGATTTGGATTTGTGAGTTGCTTTCCATTGTATTCTGGTGGAAGACCCTTGGGACTTCCAACCCCCCAGCTGTCGAGGTAAGAATCGGACTGAGTCGAGTCTATCCAGGATCTGGGATGGGCTCGGTCCTAACCTCGGACAGGCCAATGGCCGACGTGGTATCATGTGCGACCAGCGTGGTCTTTAGCTAGTCACTCTCGACATCTATCGAACGGTGGACCCCGCTTATGACCTGTTCTGCCACTTAATCGTCCACGTGGAGAATGATTTGGGAACGGGTCCCACAACCTCTAGGACTCTTCCACTTCGGTACCCTTCTAGTACTTGAGTTCTTTCAGTTAATCGGAAAATTGGAACTTCGATATTTATTCACTTAATGTTTAATTATTACGTTTTTCATACTTATCATATCACGTACTCATATGTGTCTTATCACTTTAAACAGAAAAGGAAAAAAAAATTTACAAAAGAAGGACTGGATAATCGAAGTTCATCTTCCGGAGATGAAATTGGACTTAGTCTAACAGTGATCTCATTAGTTGAAGTATATTCATTGCAAACCAATTCAAGCATATATCCCATAGCAACACAAAGGTCTCTTTTATTTATCATTTTTTTTCCTGCTAAGAAATACCAGAAAGGATTACAAGAAAATCAAACCCACACTGAAAAAAGAAAAAAAAAAAAAAAAGAGCACAAATACATTTATGTTCTAGCAACCATAACTTATCATACGTCACATTTGGGTACGAAGAAAAACTAAAAAAGCATAACACTCGGTACTTAATCACCACAATTTGTAATTCTGCCCCTGATGTTGGCCAAAATCTCTCTACATTCCTTCAACTTCTTAACAGTTGCAGTTAGCTTCCCACGCTTTGTAGCAACCGCAGGTGATTCCTCCATCAACCTCTCAATCCCATTCCCATGAGGACCCATCAACTCATTCACAATCTCCATTTCCAGCTCCTTATTTACAAGGTTATCAAGACTCAACCTTAAATTCAGAGCCATTGAGTCAACCAACCTCCTCAACACCACTTTCCAGTAAGCCACAATCCTCATCCTCAAGTCAAAGGCTTGGTCCAAAAGATGAGGAAACTGCCTCAAATTCTCAAACTCAATCCACCCAAAACCTTCTAGGTCCATCCTAAAGCGCGATGTGTCGTTTACTTCGGTCATGAAAGCTTCCTTTTGACACATGAGCCTGTTCGAGTCCTTGAGAAATTCCGGGTTACAAGTGTAATCAGTAAGCTTTTCCATCTCTATAACCTCCATGACCCACTTCATTGACTTCTCTTTCATCTTCTCTATGAGATTAAGCCCAGCTCTTCGGGTTGAGAGCTGAAGTTGGTAATAGTCTTCGACATGATTCATCAACACAGCTATCACTACTTCCTCTACATAGCTCCATAACTTGTCAATGAAAGCTATAGGAATGCTCGATATTCCATTGACCTTTGACTGTAGAATGGAGAGAAACGCTGTCCGAGGAAGGAAATTAGGGAGAGAAATCTCTTTAGCTTCCTCCAAACACTCAAACTCCTCTATTAGAAACTTCCTCTTGGGATCGCTTTCAGGGCATCCATGGAGTTCATCTGAGAAAGCATTAAGCATCTCGACCAACCGCGCTGTACAATGCATTTTTTTCTCATCTGGGTACTCGTGGAATTCACCTCTGAGAAGGATTTTCCTCAGTGCTTCCTTAACGGCCCCGATGATCCTCATGAACGTGGTCAAGGCCTCGGCCGTCGAAGAGATGGACCTGGGCAATTTTCTAAACTCCGAAAGGCTCTGACTCAACTTGTCATTGATCTTCTTATCAATGTCAGGCAGGCTTCGGTCTATACTCTTGGCTTGAATCATCATAAGCTTCTGAGACAAAACCGGGATCCCCACAATCGACTTGTCGATTTTCGAAAGCAAAGGATGAGTTTCGAAAAGCCTGGCTTCCTCAGCTCGGGCTTCCCTGTACGTCTCATCACCAACCCTGTTCCTAACACATACATAACCAAGCCCAATATTCACGTCATCAGCAGTTACCTTCTCGAAAAGCCCTTCTGGAGACTTATCGGACTTGGTGACGACAGCCAGAGTCCTCTCCCCTGTTTTGTCAACGCTCTGCGACATCCGGATAGACTCACAAGTCGAAAAGTCAACAGTCGCGGACAACACATTGAGTATGATGCTCGCTTCAGGCTTGATATACTCCATAATGATGTCCTTAATCTGGTCGTAGATGTTCTCGGGCTGACCATGAACAGGGACTCTGGTGATCCCGGGGAGATCAACCATGGTCAAATCCGGAACCCCTTTCTTCTTCACCACCAGAGTCAGAGGGGTCTTAGAGATTCCCTTACCATTTCCGGCGATGACGTCAGTGGCGACGCTGATAGCTCCGGCTACGTGGAGTTCGTCCGTGTGGACCACTCTACCTTTGTACTCCAAGGAAAGCTCTGGCTCCGGCTCGGTGTGGTTCTGGAGCCTGACGACGAGCGGGACCCTGGTGCAGATGCCTTGGCCACGCGGGAGGCTGATGCGAGCGAGGGACTCGAGGACGGAGGACTTGCCGGAGGACTGGTCTCCGACGACGACGATGGTGGGGAGCTCGATTCCTTCCTCCATAACCATGAGGTTACGGAGCTTGTCGACGGCGTCGAGCAGAGGACGGATCCGGTCGTTGAAGGAGGCGACGATCGGGGCCACGAGAGGAGAATAAGGGTCTTTCTGAACGACCTCTGATGAGCTCTCTTCATATTCAACATCGCTCGATGATTTGGTGTCTGAGTAGGTTTGCTTTCCGGTACTCCCCATTTTCTGGAACAGAGAGAGAGAGAGATCAGAGAGTTTTGAGACTTGGTGAAGAAATGATTTTGGTTTATGGGTGTGTAAATATAAAATATGTGTGTATATATTATAATTGAGTGAGAGAGTGGTACAGTGGCAAACAGAGAGTGGAGTTTGGAGGTGTTTTAATGAAGGAATTTAGGAAAGAAAAAGGAAAACAGCTAAGAAGTTGGAACGAGAGAAGAAGGTTTTCCCGACGGATTGTGTCGTACGTTGTACGAATAGGTCCCCCCCATGCAATGACGTATACAAATATTCGCTTGCTGACGCTTGTTGCTGAGTATATCATATAACTATAATAAATGAAGTTTAATTTTAATTAATCAAGTCATGGACTAACAAATTATACTATAAGCTACATAGGGAAGCATGCCAAATTTACCATGATGGTGCTTAGCAATTTTTTATATAATAAGTTAGTAATGGATTGTTTTGTACTATATATAGTTAGGCTAGGTAATTAAATAGCAACTTTTTGGCACTAATAATCATAAGAGGAAAACAAATTATATTTTATTTATGAAAGTCTCTTTCACTATTACTTACCAGACTCACTATATAGTCCAAAAATTAGTGGGACGATCATTATTATTGAGTGTGGATAGATGGTGCGTAGGATATGAATATGGTAGTACTAGTAGCAGGTAAAAAGCCTCGATGGGCTAAAAACTAAAAGTAATAGCCAATAGAGTTGTTCCCTTCTATGGGAAGGGGTCATACTGTTTCAGTCAACAAAATAGAAAAAGAATGCTTTAGCAAATGAAACAAACGTAATAGAAAAGAAAAAGAAAAGGAATCTCTACTATACTTTCTTTCACATAACCAAACTTTTCCATGAGAGTCAGTAAAAAAAAATAATTGTACGAAAAAGGTAATAGAGAAGAGGCTGGGAAATTTCTCACTTAGGTTTAGGAATCATATTATAGAGAAGCGGATTTTTCAAATTATTCAGGATTTTCATTATATACACATATTTTTCTTTTTGGTACACATTAATTGTGATATGATATGACATTTAAATTTACCTATATGTTTGATAGGAAGGAAAGACTAATGGAAGAAAGGAAAAAATTTGGAGGGAAATGCGGAGCTATGATTTGATTTCAGGGGAGACATGAAATGAATTTTTGAACAAAATAAAAGTGTAAAACATACATGATGCACAAATAATAAAAGATGGATACTGATCTCAGTAACAAATGAAGACTCACCACTACATGAAATATTGAAATTAAATAACTTGTTATTTTTTAAAAAATTAGCCCTTAAATATCTAGAAGTATCTTTGTACAATAATTAGTATTCCAGTCTATTCTAAGTACTAATCAAAGATAGTTATTATAATTTATACGTTAATTCTAATATTTAACCAAGCATTGGAATTATATTCACATCTGAAAGTTTTCCTATGTGTAAGCTTAAATGAGGCATTTAATTTTTTTTTCATTCAGAAGAGTACAATTTATATACACACACAATTTTATACTTGAGGAAATTACATAAAAGAGATGTCAGTTAAGGGACATATATACTAGCTGTGAGAAAAGAAAAATGGTAATAATCCCGAACAGGATAATGTGGCTAGTCCTAAATGTGGGGCCCACATGTATTTGTCTTCTTTGCTTTTAATAGTAAAAAAAGAAAAAAGTAAAATAATCAAAGTAAATCGAGGGAGGACAATTGTTGTTGTGCAACCATGGAGGGGTTGAGGATGTTTCTGGGTGCTCCTATTTCCATTGAAAGGAAAATATAGAGAGTATTCCAAGATATGGCGATTCCTTGAACCAGGATTTGAGGCAATAGCTGCTTATAACTTTTTCTAAATCATTTCTTTAATACCAACCTCCTCAATCAAGTATCCCACAGTGGGTTTAATTTTCAACGTTATACGAAAAGAGGAATGGAGCGACAACAGTAGGGATGGAGCGACAACAATTATCTGTCCGATTCTGAAAATTGGGGTGATTAATGTCACGCCCCTCCTTCCCGAGGACTATAAGGAAAAACTTTATAAATATGTAAGGTATTTATCTATAATTTACAAAAATAAAGAATAATTAAATTCTAATAAATATCATTAAATCATGTTCAACCAGATAATTCTATTAAGTATTCAGATATTAAAAATCAACTATACAAAATATATACTGTAATATAACAAATTTATGTTTTCTAGTCTTCATGTTTTTTCAATAAAAATGATGACTTCCCCTCTTTCACTCATGAACTCAAATGTATCCCAATTACTTAGACAAATTCTCCTTTAGTGAGCCTTTTAACTTACGATCTTTAATACATGAGAGGGAAAAATAAAAGGGTGAGCTTGACAGCTCAGTAAGTAACCAGTAACTGTATCTAGTTGGATCAAGCATACGTAAACCAAAATTGTTAACAAATATTTTTCAGAACAAATTTGGTTTCAGAAATCAATACTTTTGAAAATATTCAAATCAAGTTGTTTAGTAAACAATTTAACAAAAAGAAGTATAATAAGTTTCTAAATCTGTCTTTTCGAATCTATTTTAGTCAATCATAATTTTAATTATATAAAACAGGCTTCTTTCAATAAATAGTTTTATTATTAAAATATATTTTTAGTTGAAATCATATTTTAAAGAAAATACCTTATAAATATGATTATATTAGAAATAATAAAACAATAAAATACATTTAGATTTTGGACGAGGAAAACTACTAAAAAAAATCAAAGGTTACTTATCTCATTCGCTTTATCTATATAACCAAAATGATCAATATAATTATTCAAACACCTATTACCATATAAATCATATATAAGTATCACAATAATAAAATCATACTCTAAATACACCAAAAATATTAACTACTTGTTGCCCATGCATCTTCTATAATCAACTCCGTAGATATTCTCAATAATGTCAAATTCTTATAATTTATAACAATCCTAACCTATTCCAAAAATCACCAAACTTAGGGAAGCTGTTCTACAGGTCATAAGAATCCTAATAGTATCAAGATTGAGATTATAGAGTCTATAGGTAAGCCCTATAAAGCTCTGAAACCCACTGCTACGTTTTGCTCAAAATATTCAAAGTTTCAAATTTTTCTAGATTCGTAATATTCAATTCAATTGGCTATAATTCTTTATTTATACGTTTGTTTTGATGAATTATATACCGTTAGAAAGCTTATTTGATAAGTTTTCTAACCCTATAAAATATGACTTAATCAGACCAATAAAATACCCTAAAAATTTAGTTGCAACTACTTTTGCATTTTCTACATCTTAACTTAAAATTAAAAAATTCATACTTTTCAGTTTATCTAATCAAATCACACAAAATTTATCTTGTTTGAATCCTAAAATCAAGAGAGTTCATTTTTTATCAATTTCATCCCATATTTATAAATTACTTATAGAAAAATTAAAACCATAGCTCTAAACATGTAATTCTAATCCCCAAAATCTAATTGGTACATATAACTTAATATTTTAAGAGTTTCTAATCCCCACAATCTAATTAATACATGTAGCTTAATCTGTTAAGAGTTTATTACCTTAGGATTGAGTCTCAGTAATCTATATGAATAGCCATTCCTCTCCTTTTTCTTCCAACTATGGAGCCGTCTCTTCTCTCTCTCTCTCTCTCTCTCTCTCTTTTAATAGAGCATATATTAAACTAAAGAGAATATCAGTCTCTTAGAGTTTTTTAAAAAGTCTATTATTGAATTACTAATATAATCCCAAATAATATCTAATAGGTAAGGACTCTTTTATCTTTTCTTTTATCCTTATATTATACATAAAATAAAAAGAAGTTTACTCCTCTAAACTTAAAGTCCCGTGTTCTTCAAAAAATAAAATATTAATAGATCCACACATTTCTAGGAAAGTCTCAACCTCTAGGTAAAACTATGATAATTACTTATTAAATTGAAACGATTTTTTCATCAATATGATACGAAATTGAGAATGTGAACTTATTCTAATTTGAGTGATTGAAACGTCAAAGAGAGATCTTTGCTCTTAAAACTTATCTATCAATAACTCCATATCGTTTCTTATTCATTGTGATAGCTCTTTTATACTTTCATCCAAAAAGAGAATAACATGATGACTTAATAGGAATTCTTAATAATTAAAATTCCTTAAACCTTTAGAATCTCTTTCAATCGCATACCTATAATGCTAAGAATACACTTCTATTTCTTTGTTAATACTTTATATAAAGTTACTCTAATACTAGATCGAAAACTACAACTATATACAAATATTACCAAGAGTAATGTTTTCTTCCACAAACATTTGAAACATTCTTCAATCTATCCTCAATGGTTTATATATACGTATATACTTTTCTTTTTGACAATCCATTTATTTCAGATCAATATTGTAAAGCTCTAATAAATTTAATTCAATTTTCAGAATCATGTATAAGATCTTCTAAGCTAAATATGATATTTCTATCATAAACAACCATAAGAATCCCTTTTAACCTCACTTCCCCCAGCTTTAAGCTTTAATCTTCAATAGGCCAAAACATCAAAACTAAATCTAATCACCAAAGCTTACGTCAAATACAAATACTATGCTTATAACCAAATTACATAGAATTCTAAATCTCAATGTTCACTCAAAATAATCATAAAAATCAAAACCTAATCAGTTTAGAGTATAAGCCAAGTCTAATAGCTGAAATGTGAATATACTTAGTCGAATAATACATTTTATATCTCATACTTCATAATTTTAGCACCCCTTGATAATCTCGTTATAAAATTCTACTATCACATTATCTTTCTCATGTAGTAAATGAAAAGTTTTCAACTTTCGTCTTTATAGTTGTCGTTCACTTTCCATAAACTAAATACTACGAATGTAGATCCACGGAAAAAAAAAAAGAAAAAGAAAAAAAAAACAATTGGTTTAGTTCACAGCAAAAAAAAGGCTTTTTACCTTTTAAAAATGGACAAAACAATCATACACCGAAGAAGTTTTTTTCGTGCCATCGATGAGTTCTGAAACCTTGTTGTATCATATGTATATTTGTTTAATATTTTTTTTTTTTTCATTTTGATCTGAAAAGTTAAATTTATTCATGAAAATAATGTTTCTTTAATTAGGCTAAGAAGTGTTTGTAAAGTAAATCAATGTTGCATTTTATTTTCTCTCTCAAATGAAATCTTATCATTATTGTTTTTTTCCCCTAGAAATCTGATCATTAATGCTTGAATGTCCACGAAACAGGAAGAAAGAGAGAGGCTGGATATTAAAATTGTGCAAAAGAAATAATTAAAATAAAAAGCACAAAAATTTCAGAACATTTTGACACTTCTCTATTACAGTACACATGGCAATTTATAAAAGATCCACCTGTATCGTTTAAATATCACGGGCATATCAAGCCGTGATAAATAGCACTCGTCGTAAGAAAATGGAGCTGTTGGAGAGCTATGATGTATGGTATTAGCTGTGTATTCTGTATCTTCAATATTTTGCATTTTATAATGTCCATGATCATTGGAATGCTGGCTACTTATCATATTCAATCTTTTCTATTGAATGTTCATGATAATAGAAATGCTGATTATATTTGCTTGCTGCAGAAAGAGAAATGAAAGCGTCTTAAGGTATTGGTAGGAAGTTGTGTATATATATATATATATAAATATATATATATATAGGATTAGGCTAGCAGTAACTCCTTTCCACTTCAAAAAAAAACTCTAGCCCTTTTTTCTGTCTAGCCTTTTTCTTTCTTTTTTTTTTTTTGAATTTAGATAAATATCGTGTTTTTGATTGTATTGTTCTAACAAGTTTAATGCATAATGCTTAATAGCTGTAGAAGTTACTTAAATAGCTATTAGCAAGCAAGCAAAAGTAAAAGCAAAGTAATCCTCCCACCTTGTATTTTATAGCAATTAGAAATACAATAACTGATTATATAAAGGCAAATTAAAAAGCAAACTTGAAGATATATATAAATATATATATATATACCATGGACTTATACAACAATCAGATCTAGACCATAATATTTTATATATATATATATATAACTTGACCAAAGGGGGAAGGGTCGACCTAAACCCAAACACTACTATTGTCGATAACCAGAACTAGACGTAGTAATTCGGTCCATGATTGAGGCCAAAATCTCCTTGCACTCCTTGAGCTTTTTAATACTCCCAGCCAGCTTGACCCTCTTTGTAGCAACCGAAGGGGATTCCTCCATCAATCTCTCAAACCCATTTCCAGTAGAAGCCATTAAGTCAGACACAATCTCCTTCTCCAATTCCTGATTCACAAGCTTCTGAACACTCAGCTGCAAGTGCAGAGCCATGGAGTCAACCAATCTTCTCAACACGATTTTCCAATATGCAGCCATTCTCATGCTCAAGTCATAGGCCTGATGTGAAAGATGTGGAAACTGCCTCGCGTATTCCGAATCAACGGAACCAAAACCTTCAATATTTATCGGGTAGTACTTATCGACGTATGACATGAATGAGTCCTTCTGAGCCATGAGCCTTTCCCATTCGGATTCATATTCTGGGTTACAAGTATAATCTGTGAGCATTTCCATCTCCAAAACCTCAAGAACCCACTTCATGGATTTCTCTTTCGTCTTTTCTATCAGATTAAGCCCTGCTCTTGTGGTTGAGAGCTGAAGCTGGTGATAGCCTTTGACATGACTCATCAAAACAGTAATCAAAACATCTTCTATGTAAGCCCAAAGTTTTTCCACAAAATCTATGGGAATTCTCGAAATCCCATTAACCTTTTCTTTTAATATAGAGATAAAAGCTTTCCTTGGAAGGAAACTGGGGAGAGAAATCTCCTTAGCTTCCTCCAAATGCTTGATCTCGTTCTTTAGAAAATTCCTGGTTGGGTCGCTTTGAGGGCAATTGTGAAGCTCATCAGAGAAACCATTGAGCATCTCTACCAACCGAGCTCTGCAATGCATGTTTTTCTCATCTGGGTACTCGTCGTATTCTCCTCTGAGGAGAATTTTTCTTATCGACTCTTTGACTAGCCCAATGATCCTCATGAAAGCCGTAATGGCCTCTGCAACAGAAGCCATGGCCTTGGGAAGTTTCTTGAACTCTGCAAGATTTTGGTTCAACTTGTCGTTGATCTTCTCTACGATGCCCGGAAAGTTTCGGGCTATACTTTTGGCTTGAATCTGCATAAGCTTCTGAGCCAAAACAGGGATTCCTACAATCGATTTATCGATCTTTGAAAGCTCCGAATGTTTCTGAAAAAGCTTAGCTTCCTCGAACCGAGCTTCTTCGTAGGACTCATCTCCAATCCTGTTCCTAACACAGACATAACCAAGCCCAATATTAACATCATCAGCGATTACCTTCTCGAAGAGCCCTTGTGGAGCCACATCGCACTTGGTAACTACAGCAAGAGTCCGCTCCCCCGTTTTGTCAACGCTCTGGGACATCTTAATTGACTCGCAAGTGGGAAAATCAACAGTCGCAGACAGCACATTGAGTATAATGCTGGCTTCAGGCTTTATATACTCCATAATAATATCCTTAATCTGGTCATAGATATTGTCGGGCTGACCATGAACAGGGACTCTGGTAATCCCAGGGAGATCAACCATGGTCAAATCCGGAACCCCTTTCTTTTTCACCATCAGAGTCAAAGGGGTCTTAGATATCTCCTTACCACCTCCTGCAATCGCCTCAGTAGCTTGATTTATAGCTTCTGATATCGATTCTTCGTCGACAGGAACCACTTTGCCATTGTTGAACTCCAAGTAAAGCTCTGGATCAGGGCTCGAGTGGTTTCGGAGTCTCATTATGAGTGGTACTCTGGTGCAAATGCCTTGGCCACGACGTAGACTGATTCGAGCGAGTGATTCGAGGACGGAGGACTTGGCGGAGGACTGGTCGCCAACGACGACAATGGTGGGAAGCTCGATTCCTTCCTCCATAACAGCGAGGTTTCGGAGCTTGTCGACAACGTCGAGCACGCGGCGGATTCGGTAATTGTTGGACGAAATGATTGGTGCTGACAGAGGCAACTCATCAGGATCATCAAGTTTAACGAGTCTGCATGAGCCTTGGTCATCATGATGATCAAGATCAGAACTAGTTGATTTGTTT
>JXTB01000192.1:477731-644727 GCA_002914805.1 Parasponia andersonii | reverse complement strand
TATATTTCACAAAGAATGCCCATAAAACTAAAGTATTTATGATTCACAAAAAATGACAATAACATAGAAAATAATTAGTAAACACATGATTCTGTGCGTAATACAAGAAAAATGTACACATCTAAAAATGAAAGAAGAAAAAAGGAAATCAATACATAATTGACATATTAAAATAAGAATTTTTAAGCTGGCACTGTGATAAGTCCATAAAATACAATTATTTTTGTGCTTAAATTCACATATTTTTGTTATCTTCTTATTAAAATAAATTGAATTTCTTTGTTCTTTCGTTGCTAAAAGAGGGACCAACAATGTCTCTAGAGCTATGTCATTTTTTAAAGAAAACAATGTAGTTGAACTTTCACATTACATCGTTTAAAACGACGTGATTGTGGATTCTACCATATTGTTTATGTAACGAGCGATGTGATGGAGTCACTACTAGAAATTCCGAAAAATAAATTTCGAAAAAACGATTTTACCGAAAACGATTTCCGCAGTTTTGTAAACAAATCAAGAACGTAGCAGAATAGGTATTTTAAAATTTTCTTGAAATTTTACAAAACAAAAACTTAGGATCATTGATCTAATATAAATCAATTCATGGATCTTAATTTAGATAAAACCTGGAAGCACTTCACAATCATTGAGCCTTCCTATCTATTTTCTAGAACCCGTTGAATGATCCGGTGTATGTGCACCTTCTTGATGCCTAACTAGAGATGTGCGAACGATCCGGAAGATGATCTTCCTTCTCCTTGAGTGCACATCTACGACCATAGGTATCTCTCCCTTAGCGGCTATAAATGAATACAGGACTTCTCCTGCGGTGGCTCGTCTCTCCCACTCTCTCTTTTTCTCTCTGTCACATGAAAATGCACAGTTATTGTGCATGAGTGGTGTGTAGAACACTTAGAGTGGCTTAGGAGAACTTTTCTCTTAAGTATTTAAAGAGATGTAAACCCTAATGGGCTTATTAAGCTCAACTGACCATTCAATTATTTATTGGGCTATGTGTGAGCTAGACAGGGGATCTTATGGATCCAAATAGTCGAAGCTCCAATGGGCCAACTACCCAAAATCATAATTAACTCTTAATTATGACTAGGCCATGTCCATTAATATTGGGACACTCTACTATAGGCCCAATATTGCACTCTTAGACTAAATGTCATATATTTTCTGTGAAGCTAATTAACACTTTAATTAATTTGATCCATTTAGCATATACTATACCTATAGACATACCTCCGATGCAATGCCATACTAGTGAGGTGAAATTACCGTATTACCCCTCTAGTACATATTTATCTTTGAGTTACCATTTTTCATCTAATGGATAATAATTGACTACGGTGTTTGTAACTACCTATAACATAGTCAAATTCACAAAGTGAATACCTAGCGCCTGGTTTTTTATTATCCAAGTCCTTGAAAAAACTCGAAGTGACATTATATGCATGGTGTCCAAATCATGAAAGGCGTTATCGTCAATTCACAAATCTAATCTTCCAAGATAGCGGAGTTCGAACCATATAATCGGAACTAGTCCTTCAGTAAGTCAAAAAGATAAAACTCATGAAAGCAAGTCCGACAATAACTAGGATTAAGGTAATCTTTGCTGGAAATTCCGAAAAATAAATTTTAAAAAATGATTTTACCGAAAATGATTTTCGCAGTTTTGTAAACAAATCAAGAACGCAGCAGAATAGGTATTTTAAACTTTTCTTGAAATTTTACAAAAAAAAAATATAGGATCGTTGATCTAACATAAATCAATTCATGGATCTTAGTTCAGATAAAATCTGGAAGTGCTTTACAACCATTGAGCCTTCCCATCTATACTCTAGAGCCTGTTGAATGATCCAGTGTGTGGGTACCTTCTTGATTCCTAATGAGAGATGAGCGAACGATCCAGAAGACGATCTTCTTTCTCCTTGAGTGCACGTCTACGACTATGGGTATCTCTCTCTTAGCGGCCATAAATGAACACAGGACTTCTCCTGCGACGGCTTGTCTCTCTCACTCTCTCTTTTTCTCTCTGTCACACGAAAATGCATATTACTATGTATGAGTGGCGTGTAGAACACCTGGAGTGACTTAAGAGAACTTTTCTCTTAAGTATGTAAAGAGATGTAAATCCTAATGGGCTTATTGGGCTCAATTGACCATTCAATTAATTATTGGGCTATGTGTGAGCTAGACAATGGGACCTTATGGATCCAAATAGTCTAAGCTCTAATGGGCCAACTATCAATAATCATAATTAACTCTTAATTATGACTGGACTATGTCCATTAATATTAGGGCACTCCATTATAGGTCAAATATTGCACTCTTAGACTAAATGCCATATGTTTTCTGTGAAGCTAATTAACACTTTTATTAACTTGATCCATTTAGCATATACTATATATACAGATATACTTCCGATGCAATGCCGTACTAGTGAGGTGAAATTACCGTACTACCCCTCTAGTACATATTTACCTTTGAGTTGCCATTTTTCATCTAATGGATCATAATTGACTACAGTGTTTGTAACTGCCTATACAAACACAGTCAAATTCATAAAGTGAATACCTAGCGCCCGGTTTTTTATTATCCAAGTCCTTGAAAAAACTCAAACTGACATTTTATGCATGGTGTCCAAATCATGAAAGGCGTTCTCGTCAATTCACAAATCTTATCTTCCAAGATACCGGAGTTCGAACCATATAATCAGAACTAGTCCTTTAGTAAGTCAAAAAGATAAAACTCATGAAAGCAAGTCCGACCATCACTAGGATTAAGGTAATCTTGCAATAGTGCTAGATTAGTGAAAGATAGAATATTGAGTTACGACACTTAACCTCAAATTCTATTTTCACTTGGTCCAGCTCAATGCACTTATAACTTTTTTATAACGCACTAGTGTTTCTATCTGAAGTCAGACACTTCGATGATTTGAGACTTCATCAATCCCATTAAAATAGACAACACTACATTCTATGGCAAAATAAAGTATTCCATCTTTACTTGCAGAATGTGAACTTTTAATTTAGACATAATGAAATAAATAATTTAGTCTCCCATATGTGAACACTTCACACGAATAATTATTTATTACTCATTATTGGTCATGGAAACTTTTAGACATTTGCATAATAGAAAATATAAACATCACATGTACATAATTGGGACATAATATGGAATTTATTAATAAAAAATAGATAACATTTAAATCCAATAAACATTGTTTAAAATGCCAAACAAAGAAACTGTTTTCTAGGGCATATTCCCAACAATCTTGCAATAGTGCTAGATTAGTGAAAGATAAAATATTGAGTTACGGTACTTAACCTCAAATTCTATTTTCACTTGGTCCAGTTCAATACACTTTTAACTTTCTTATAACGCACTAGTGTTTCTATCCAAAGTCAGACACTTCGATGATTGGAGACTTCATCAATCTCGTTGAAATAGATAACACTATATTCTATAGCAAAATAAAGTATTCCATCTTTATTTGCAGAATGTAAACTTTTAATTTAGACATAATGAAATAAATAATTTAGTCTCCCACATGTGAATACTTCACACGAACAATTATTTACTCATTATTAGTCATGGAAACTTTTAGACGTTTGCATAATAGAAAACATAAACATCACATGTATATTATTGGAACATAATATGGAATTTATTAATAACAAATAGATAACACTTAAAACTAATAAACATTGTTTAAAATGCCAAACAAAGAGACTGCTTTCTAGGGCATATTCCCAATAATCTCTCACTTGCTCTTTAAAGCAGATATGATATATCACGCAGTTCCATTCCTTCTAGGTGATCCTCAAATACTTTGATTGCTAAAGATTTGGTAAACGGACTAACAAGGTTCTTCTACTAAGACTATCTTACTCACTATAACGTCTCGCTATTAAGGTTAACACATAACAAAAGGTTGATCCTCTGGAGTATATTTTCAGATCGAGCATCCGAATTAGTATATCTTACATGAGTTAGATCTTTCTCTAGAATAGACAAGCATATAGTTCCTATTTCTCTGAAGATACTTAAGGATACACTTGACTATAACTCTATGTTCAATTTCTGGATTGGATTAGTAACAACTTACTATTCCAACAGCATAATAAATATCATGCTATTGTACTAACCAAATTCTTATTGATGATTGTCATTCTATATCATTCCTAATGATTAGTATATCATCAATATATATAAATCAGAAAAATCACTTTGCTTCCCTGAATCTTTTATAGATTCAAGATTCGTCTATGTATTGATCAAACTAATAAATTCTAGACAAATGCTTAAGTCTATAAATTAGACCTCTAAAGTTTCACAAACTTTATTTTCTTGGTTTTTTTTAATGAATCCCTCTGGCTGTATCTTTTAGATATATTCGTCAAGATTGCTATTCAAGAAAGCTATCTTGACGTCCATCTACTATTTCTTATAATCAAGAGATATGACTACGGAAAAGAGTATATGAATAGACTTGATCATAACAACAGAATAGATATTCATTCTGTATATAATTTTTTTGCAACTAACTTGCCTTGAAAGTCTTTACTTTTCTGTCTATTCTTCTTTTTCTCTTATAGACTAATTTATACTTGAAAGGTTTTACTCCTCTAAATAGATCTATAAGATTCCAGATTCTATTAGAGTATATAAACTCTAATATGGATTTTATTGCCTTTTGCAAAGATCTATATCAACATTATCCATTTCCTCTTAGTAGATAAAGTAATCAGATTCTAGGTTATAGGACTCTCCTATTTCCAAATATCTACCAAATTGTCTCACAATCCTCCCACTACAATGAGGGTCTGATATATGTTGATCTTCTAGTGATTTATCCTTCCTAAGTGCTTACTCTAATCTATCTGTCGTAGATAGGCTGATTACATCATCAGTTAGTTTCTCAAGAAATAACTTACTTTGGGGTCGTAATAATGAATAATTGAACAACAACTTAATCATAGCCAAAAATTTTCATTATCTATGAGATATTCCTAAGAAATCTCTATAGAGGTATTCAACGCTTCGATCCAATCGATGAGTCTTTATGCTTTTCCTAATTACCTTTTGGTTTCTGCTTTTAATTCTTTGAACTTTTCGAAAGAATTCAATTAGTAGTCACATTAGGTAAGCATAACAAAATTTTTGAATAATCATTCATAATGATATATTCAAAATCTCATTGGGCTTGATTGCTCAAGTACCCGCAGACAACAATACGTACTACTTTTAAAACATTCTTGTACTCTTAGGTCTTTTCTAACAAAGGACCTTTTAGTCATTTTACCTTCTAGATAGGATTCGCAGGTGAATGTATAGCTTCTAACAAGTTTAGATGCCTATCCTTAATCAATCTTTGGATCATATTTAGTTTAATATAACCGAAGTACAAATATGTTTTATTCTTAGTACTTACTTACTTTCTTATGATTAGATTTATCATGTTCAATCTTAACATTATTAGTATCATACGATGAGAATAATTTAAGTCAATAAAAATGTCATTTAGCACAATTAAGAATATTATTCTTTCACATAGAAATTTTGTCATTGAGACAAACAGAATGATATCGTTTCATCAAGTATGAAACAAAAATCAAATTTTTAATGTCCTAATTCATAAATTCATCAAACATGAATTTAAATATTTCTCATTTTATGTATAGACACTATAGCCATTGTAGTTCTTACTCTTAGTGATCTTATCTTCACTAAACCCATTGGTTTCTATAGAACCCTTTGCAATAGGCATGTAAATATGATTAATGATTCTTAAATCCTATCCAAGATTCATTAAGTCATCCACTAAAATAAGTTAATAAATAATAAATTGTTATTGCCTTCCAATCAAGTATTGTATAGGTATCCCTAACAATTTTCTTTCAATATTCTTTAATGCTATATAAGAAACATTTTTCTTTTAGCTAGGGATTAGAAAATTTACCTTTAGCTACTTTAGCTTGGCGAAGATGTTCATTAGGTATCTCATTGAGATTTATCATAATATTGTAGTGGTTTAAATTCCTTGAATTTCATGTAGTAATATATTGGACATCATATGTCAACAAGTATCAATGAATTTTTTAGGAATTTTCCCACCATATATATGCTTTATTTTTCTTCACTAGTCTCACCAGTGAATATAGACGAATATATAAGAGTAAAAACTTAATAACTTATCAGCAATAAGTATTAAATCTAGGTTACACTAATCTAGACAACATAGTCTAACCATACAAGTTATGTGAGTGTGAGTACAGTGGGTAAAGGAATTAAGGACATATCTATTTGAATGAAAATAAATTAATTCATATAATAGCAAACATCATGCAACAAATATGTTGAATAATTAACATAATGTAAAATAAAATCTACAATATGCAAGGGAAGTATCCTTAGGATTATCACTAATATTCATGGTAATTCAACTTTCCATTAGTTATAAGCCTCTTACGGGAAGTCATGCAATTAACAAGTCAAACTGAAACAATTTCATTTAGAAAATAAGACAAATATCTCATATCCCATATTTTTAACTGCTGTTTAATTTAGTCCTCTACTCTACTAACAAGAACTCCTACAGGAGGATATTAGTATTTCGAGTTGAGTGTATAACCATTATTTCAATAATTAAGCTTTCTATATAAGACCGTCTCCTACGGGTGATCGGCCTCATATAGTCCACCTAATACATTATCCTAAGAAATTCATTTCCAGTACTACCCGGACGAAAACCCTCCTACAGAAGCTCAGCAAGATTCTAAGGCGAGGCTCATCCTAGTACATAATGAATCAACAATGGAGACCGTAGATATCTTATACCTTCTCCCACTCAATATTTTATAATTAGGGATTTAATGATTTTATCCAGTTATCTAACTTACTTAATAACCTAAAATCAGTTATGTAAGCATGCTCATATTTTGCATGTGAGTAGCTCTACTATCCTATATGACATGTTACTAAGATTATGTAATTAAATACTCTATATAGAATATGTATGCAACATTATTCATATACTAATTAAGTATAAGCAGAATTTAATAAAATAGAAAAATTAATGATTATCAATTATTTTAGCATTTATTATTATTTAATAATTGAACAATCGTTTCACAAAAGATATTATTATATAATAATTGTGATAAATAATATTCAAATTTAAATAATTAAGATTTTCACAAAATCTAATTTATTTAATTAACAATTTAATCTAAATTAAATCTCCTTGAATATTTCAAAATTCATATTCAACTTTTGAATTACAAATTTAATTATCTCATAATTAAAATATCTCCCGCTTATCGGATTTTCAAATTTGAAATTATCTCATAATTTTCAAATCATTATTTTAATCTCATTAAAATAAAATATAAACTTTCTATTTAAATTTAAATTGGATAAAGTAGATATTTACTAATTAAAATCTTCACAACATTTAAATTAAATATATACATGATTTAATCAAATTAAATCTCTTTAAATATCTGTTGATTTGAATTTATTTTTTAAATTTCAAATCTCAAATTAATTATCACATAATTAATATTTATTGCCTAAAATATTTAATCACATTAATCTGTTAGATTATTTCCAGATTTAAATTCAATATTTGAATTTCAAATCTTTAAATTAATTATTAGATAACCTATATAGATAATCTTTTGAAAATTTAATCTTATTAAATCTTCTAGATTATCTCTTGATTTAAATACAATATTTGAATTTCAAATCATAAATTAATTATCAAATAATTAATATAGTAATATTATCCAATCACATAAATTTAAATCTAGATTTATCTCATAATATCTAATAATTTATTTTAATCTCATTAAAATAAATAGAAAGTTTAAAATCTTGCCAAATCTGAAATTATATCATAATTTCTAATTATCCATTTTACTCTCATTAAAATTAACTACAAACTTTACTTTCAAAATCAAACAAATTTAGATAGATAAGATATTCTTTCCAATTTTAATTTGAAATCTTCATAAGTTTTAAATTTTAAATTATAAAAGATTTAACTATATAAATCTCTTAGAATATCTCTAGATTTGAATTAAAATATGTTTAAGATATAGATCTTATCTATATCTATATAATTTAAAATTTTAATTTTGGTAGTTAATTAATTCCCTATTTATTTAGACATAATGAAATAAATAATTTAATCTCTCACATGTGAACACTTCACACGAACAATTATTTATTACTCATTATTAGTCATGAAAACTTTTAAACGTTTGCATTCATAAACATCACATATATATTATTGGGACATAATATGAAATTTATAAATAAAAAATAGATAACACTTAAAACCAATAAACATAAAATAAAATAATGGCTCCACATCATTCTGATATGATTTTGAAAAATCATTTAGAAGTATACTACCACATGTTCCATCGTCCTCCCTTCTCCAATAGCGTCGCAACAGTAAATCTCTTCTTTGCATCCCCCTACAAACCATGATGTGTTAACAATAGTATATTTTTAAGGAATGAATTTCTTCACATGAGGGTTCCAAGTCTGACCAAGGTAGCCAGTCGCTGTATAACTGCTTGTGAATAATATCTGTATCACCATCAAGGTGCTCCACCACACTGCTCCGCTAGAAACAGAAATCCCATCTGCACGTTCCTCTGCATATCCTGCTTCACTTGTGTCCTTTCTTTTACTTTTTTCTTTTTTTTTTTTTAACTTTTTTTTCCTTAACCTTTTTTCCTAATAGAAGCTCAATACGTGTCTTACCTTTTTGACTCAGCACTAATACGTGTCTCTCCTTTTACCCAAAAAAACAATAATAACGGGAAACACGTGTCTAAGGCACGTATCTAAGCTACTATATTTATATATAATATATATCATGGGAATTCAATCTCAGAATCAGATGGACTTTTCTCTCTCTCTGTAAAAGTAGAGATTTATATTAGTACCGTTAGAAGAAATAATTGTAAATTAAGTTCTTGGTATTCAAAAGTAGCTTCTCCTTTTGATTGTGTTTCTACCCTGGCTAGATTAAATGAGACACATTTTGGAGCCGAGTATTTCCATCTAAGTAGCTAGAGGTAAGACAGAGTGATGAACTGAATTCATAGAGTAGAGAGTTTGATTTTGTTGTGAATTAATGTCAATAACTTCCTTCAAGCTTAACCACAGGTCAGACCAAATGACAAGAAGAGAAAGAGAAACTAAATACAGTGCACACAAGGATTTAAACAGGTTCAATTCCCATTATGGGAA
This sequence comes from Parasponia andersonii, assembly GCA_002914805.1. Taxonomy (NCBI): domain Eukaryota; kingdom Viridiplantae; phylum Streptophyta; class Magnoliopsida; order Rosales; family Cannabaceae; genus Trema; species Trema andersonii. The sequence continues at coordinate 635,442 of JXTB01000192.1, read as the reverse complement.
TCTACATCCAGTTGCTGATGGTGATGCCTGTATTCCACTATGAAAAAAGGAAAAAATGATTGCAACTAGTTTTAGCTTTCAAACAACCACCGACTCTCAAGAATATAGAATCAACTACATAATGTATAAGCCATAAAACTGACCTTACATATACACAAACAAGGACATGTGTAACGCTGACACTAGTTTACAAGAATACAACTAATTAACAGACTTGTAACTTACTTTTTAACTGACTGAACTTGTGGGCTAGACTTGACAAATTCCTGCTTAAAAGAAAATGGCATGAGGGCCTCATTGACATATAAACTCATCACATCACCACCTAGAGAATGGGCATTTTGCTTCAAATCAAGTAATTGAACCAAACCAAACCTTGCAAACGGTCTAAAATTCTCAGACCTTTGATCAACCACCCAGTGTAATGCCTCTAATTAGCCAAATTAGTCCTAGCAACACTGGCCCAACACAAAACATATCCTCCCCAAAAAATCAAGGTCCAGGCTTAAGATCCAAAACTCATTCACTTCTGAATTGACTGTTCACGAAGACCAATAAAGTCTAAAACAGGATCCCTTGTTACTTCAAATAATTCGTGCCTGTTGATTCAAATCAGATACGATTAAATAAAAGAAATATGTAGACCAGGACCACATTGATAAAGAAGGAGAAAAGAAAAGAAAGTAAGGATATAGAGCAAATATAATCTCTGTACCTCATGAAGTTTCAATTCACCTTCCTGTGAAACCCTGCAACATGCATAACAGGTAACACTTTATCATTATGGACCTTAGAAAGCAATTACTAAATTAATAAAATAAGTACTATTAACATATCACTATTCATAATAGCAAAGTAAGGATACAAAGGAATTAAACTTGATCAAGTATGGTTCTACGCACCGAGATATACTCTTTATCATGTTTTAGGAATGGTGCGAAGGTGAGTACCTACAATTTGTTGTACAAGGGACTTGTGCACTGCACTCCCAACACTTAATGCTAGACGCGGTGCCATTTCCTCCCAATATTCATCTAAGTTGTTCCAAAATAAGGCATTGCACCGGATTGAATCATTACTCTTAGCTGAAAAATAGTCATCATGATCCAGTAAATAGAGCATTACTATAGTCCTTGCATCCTGGTGGTCACAAGCCTATAACTAAAATGAACATTAGCATTGGGCTATTAACATTTGGATGTGCAACAAACTACAACTTATTCAATAATTTTAGACTTCTATCTAGCACTGAACCTTATAGGATTCGATTAAAGAATTCCAGAGAAATGAATCATAAATTTCGAGAATTTTCCATGACCTTGACCAAAGTCAGAAAAATTCTCATTTACCTTAGAGAATAGGATGTGTGTTTCATTGTTGTGGAAGTAATCAAACAATTACCAACTGCCAACAAAATACAAGAGAAAACATCGTTAGAAATACTGCTCTCAAATTCTATAATCATTTTGCTGTGCAAAAGTAGACGATAGTAAAGCAAACAGAAAAATGGGAAAAAAACAATGCTTGCGGAATTAGTTCTTAGCTTTCAACTAGCAATGAAAAGGCACTTTTGGAGCCGAATAATTTGGTTTAGACAGCAAAAGTACTCAAGAAAGTGATGAACTCACAACTGGGAGTGGAGAGTTTAATTATGTTGGGAAGCAAATACCACATTGGGGCCTCATTGACGTAGAAACTGATCGTCAGATCACCACCACCTAGAGAACGGCACACCCCGAAATCTGCAAACAAAATAACAGAACAAAAAAAGTAGTGACAGGGAATATAAGAGACAATTATTTTGACGAAAAAAGAAAAGAAAAGAAAAAACAACGACAACGACAACAACAACAAAAACAAAACCATTAATTTGAAAGGGATAACATGCGAAGAAGAAAATTAATAAATTAGGCACCTTTGGTGTAAGTAATGCCACACTTCTGGTCCATCTGTTCTATCACCCTGGCAACGGTCCGGGGCCTCAAATTCAAAACTCGGCAACTTCTGAAAATAAGTATTCTGTTGAAAAAGACCAATACCCGCTCGTTGCTTCAAATCAAGTTGGCTTCAATATTGAAATTAATGGTTTTCTGCATCAGATAAAAATATACACACGTCCAAATAATTAGTCGACAACATTGATGGAATGTCTAAATTAAGGTATACATAAAAAGAAGAAAAATTACCAGAAAACGAGACTTCCATGCATCTTCATTTTGCTGAAGAAGATGTTCCAATAGAATCAGCATCATTAACATTGCCTTCATCAATCCAAATGTTATCTTTCCGCACAATCTTGTTGTAAATGGGAATGTTTGGAACGTGAGAAATCTTGTCCCATTCCTTTCCCGTCCTGTTTAGGCAATATTCCTCGACAATCTTAGACTCGGAAATGGACAAATATCTCAGTGAGGTTGTTGTTTGCAACAAGTCAGGTAGTGCATGTAGGCGAGGGCATTTCTTAAATTCCAAGTGCTCCAGACACGGCATTATAGTCATCAAACCAGTCGTCTCAGTTCCTGTCGCACTCCCTTCCCACTTTTCAAACTGATCCATGTAGTTGAAGCTGAGCGATTCCAGTTTTGGAAATGAAATAAGTAGTGGAGGGCCCCTTTTGGTCGCACCACCATCTTCTTCATCAGTTTCTTCTGTTATTCCAAAAAATTCAACACCCAGTTTTTTCATGGCATCCATCATTGCTAGGCGAAGAAGATTGAGAAATGGCAGTTTCCAAAAAGAAGGTAGGCTTACGCAGTTCTTGTGATCCATAAGCTGTATTTGCCTTAGATTAACTAAGGACATCATCCATTTGGGACGGCAAGACAAGCTGGCGCCTTCGTAATTATCGATCTCTAACATTTTCAAGCCTTGATGGGGTTCCAAGGCTTCCAGTATTTCAATGTCATCTAATTCAGATCCCTTTTTCCGTTCTTCCCGCATCCCAAAATCTATGATCAACGCAACAATGTTGTCATTTTCCTTCAGATCTATTTTCTGAGCCTCATCCACATTTTCTATATTTCTACATCCTTTTATGCAGAGAGTGTCTCTAAGTTGAAGATTCTTCAGCCTTTTCAAATCTCCAATATCAAAATATGTTCCTTTGTTCCTAGGAATGACCAACGTATCTAATTTCCGAAGGCCCGTCAAACTCCTAATTCCATTTGGCAATCCCTCTAACGAAAAACAAGAATGGGTGTAGAGATGTTTTAAATTCACTAGTTTCCCCAGCCCTTCTGGTAGCCTTCGAAGTAAACTGCAACTAGACAGATTTAGAGTTTGCATGTTACATAGACCGCATAAAGCATCAGGTAACTCTTTCAATTCATCCTTGTACGCTAAATCAAGATATCTCAAATGTATTAATCTCCCAATACTCTCAGCTAATTTCTTAATCCCACATCTACTCAAAGTTAATGTCCGAATAAACATGAGACGTGAGAACAATACTGACATATCAACAATAGAGTCATTTCTATTTGGCACAATAAACAAGGTGCGGAGATTCTTTTCATTCATACTAGTGTCGTCTTTCCCAGCAGAGAAATATCGTACTGCGCTGGATCCAACTACTAAGCTCAAGTGTCGAGATTTCTTACAATTAAGCGGCTCCAATTTCTCTCCAACACTACTGTCAACATCCATGTTAATACATTCGTCTTTCGTCAAAAACTGGGCAAAGTCATGCACTATGTCATGCATCTTACAATAACGGATACTATCATCATAATAATTGTGTAAACAAGTTTGAAAGAAGGATCTCCTCACTAAAGTTTCAAAACATTCATCACCTTTTCTCTCTGAACTGATGTCACTTCCAAAATAATTTTGAGACATCGACATATCGATTAATTGTACTCTCGAAATGAGATAATCTTTTGGAAATATTGAACAATATGTGAAGCAACATTTTTCTTGGGCAGACAAATCATGATAACTTAAAAGGAATGGAGTGAATATCCTTTCACTAACATCTTTCGATTCCCACAATTCACAATCTAGAACGTCTTTCCACTGGGTTTGGGTCTCCTTAAAGAGCATCAGACTTCCCAAAGTTTTTGAAATGAGAGGTGAGCCCTTGGCCTTGCGAGCAATTTCTCGACCAATTTCTTCCAATTGTTTACAATCTTCCTCTTTTCTTTCTGAAAATGCTAGTTGCTTTAATATTGACCAACAATGTTCTTCGGACAACTTTTCCAATGTGATCATGCAATTCACTGCTCCCACTATGATAGCAATTTCCTTTTTCCTCGTGGTTACGAGTACTCTACTTCCAACCGCACCATACTTGAAAGGTAGCTTCAATTGTTCCCACTTATGCTTATCCTCAGTCCATACATCGTCTAAGACAAGAAGAAACCTCTTTCCTTCAATACACTTACGAATACGTTGCTGTAAGGTGTCCAATTCACTGTTATTCGGAGTACTACCTTCAATGGATTCAACAATTGCTTTGGCAACATTTATCACTTCAAAAGGATCCGATACACATACCCAAATTTTCTCATCAAAGTGGGCCACGACCTTCTCATGATTCTACACCAGTTGAGCTAGAGTAGTTTTACCCATTCCTCCCATCCCTACAATAGGAATGACACCGAGCCGTTTATCCTGATGAGTAGTACTATTCTCAGATAACAACATGCTCACCAAAATCTCCGTTTCAGCGTCTCGACCATATATCTCTGTTTCATTAATAAAGGAGGTAGTCTTTGATCGCTCAATAGGTTTCTCCAATATGGTTTTTGTATTAAGCTTTCAATCTTTCTCACCAGCAATTCTATCCAGATTTTTATTGACATCTTTGATTTTCATAGTGTTGTGCGATCTAAAATCTTATATGTTGGTCAATATCATAAAGAGAAAAGTTGACCAAGTGAGTGTAAGGTCGTAGGAGAAAGTTAGTGCGACCTCTTCCGAAAAAGTTACGTGCGACCTCCACAGCATAAGTTAGTGCGACCTCTTCCGAAAGAGTTACATACGACCTCCATCGCATAAATTTAGTGCGACCTCCTCCGAACAAGTTTAAAGCGATCTTCTTTGAACGAGTTAAGTGCGACCAGAATGAAAAGGACATTAGACTAAGTTTCGTCAAACAGGTAACCTACAAAGAAAGAAAAACAAAAGTTTCTCTTTAAAGATCGACCAGTCATCTCATTTAAGTGATTACCCAGTTATATTGTTACTCAAATTGTATTGCCTGATTATACAGTTACCCATTCTCACAATTGGGAAACATTGAGCTATCCTCATCTATATAAAGGGAGTTCAATGTTTCAGTGAGGGGATCTTGGACTTTTTCTGATCTGGAGAGGCTGGGAATTCTTTGATCCTTTCTTGATCTTTGAAATATTTAAGAATATTTTAAACTCTTGCTTCTTCTTTCCGGACAACACATTGTAATTTTGAGTTTTTGTAATTCTCTAGAAAATAGTAAAAAACAGTGGACGTAAGCTCATTTTTTTTGGGGCTGAACCACTATAAAATTCTTATCTCTTAATTTGTTTTAGTTAATTAACCCTTTTCATATACAAGCCACATCTTGCAATTTTCCTAAATTTATTGTTGACAAAACCTCCGTCAACAATTGAGCTAGAAAGAGGGCTATTCCGGCAGAAAATTTTGTCCATTCCGTTTCTTTCAACAATGGCAAATACTAGAAACACTATCAGAAATACCGGAACTAGCCAAAATCATCCCCAAAGTACCGCTGCTGTACAGGCAGATCCTGCTCAGGATCAGTCTGCCGTGACCGCACCGGAAAATATTGTCTAAAGACAAGATCGTATGGAGGAAGTACTGGTAAACTTTCAATAAATTACAAGTCAGATTAATGACTCTCTACGGCGACTTGCTGAAGAACAGATGCTAACTCCACTATAGCACGAACGTCCCAGAGAACGTCCTGCTCAACAACCTGAGAGAGGAATTCAGATTCTAGAGACAGAAAACCGCGACCAACCTAAAGCTCGGCAGGAGCGTCGAGGAGATTGTATCTCCAAGGGAAAAGATAAGGTCGTAGACTTGCCTCTGGTATCTGGTACGGAAAGTTTGAGTACTGATTGTGATTGTGAACAACCTTCCTAGAGAGCAACCGTTAATCGTGATTATCTTGAACATGAGCAAAAACGTCAATCGAGGAGTGTCTTTGAAAGAGTCAGTAGGGAATCTCGACAGAATCTTACAGACTTAAGACAATATCTGGATCAGCGACGTGGTCAGGAGCGATCCACCTCGCATCACAATGACCATAATCAATCTCGTCGCACTGTTTCATCGGAATTCCTAAGGTCGCAGCATACCCTACCAAACAAACCCGCTCTATACCATGACAACGATCAAAGGCCACTCCTGCCACCAGTAAGAGAGAATGTTCTCCCTCTAAATGTCGATGTTCATAATATGAGGATTGCTTTAGATGCACTTGTTGGTTGGGATGATGAGCTCGCTGATGGGTATCGTCAATTGCCATTCAGCGAGGAGGTTCGAGCTGCTGCCTTACCTGCTAGATTTAGACTTCCCGCCATAAACACTTTTGATGGGAAAACTGATCCGCAGGACCATATGGATCACTTCAGCGGCCTGATGGAACTTCATCGTATTGATGATCTCGCACGTTGCAGGTGTTTTGCTGTAAATCTCACGGGAGTGGGAAAGAAGTGGTTTCGAGAACTCAAGTCCAGCTCGATCTCGTCCTGGCAACAACTCCAGACTACATTCTTGAGGCAATTTTAGGCTGCGAAGAATTTCACTGTTCCATTGGTCAGCCTGTCTGCTATTTGGCAAGGTCCGGAGGAAACTCTATGATCTTACCTAAATCGCTTTACCTCATAATTAGCAAAGGTCAATAACCCACCTGAAGGAGAAGTTTTAACTCTAATGATGGCTGGGGTGCGACCAGAAACTAAACTCTGGGAAGATTTACTTGAGCGAGAATACAGAACCCTTGAAGACTTCTATCGAAGAGTTGGTCGATATCTAAGGGTAGAATCTTCATACGAAAACCTTCATAAGATGACAAAGGGAGGAGGAAAGGATGTTGCCAAAGATGCGACTACAAACAACAATAATGATAAGTCGAACAAAAGGAGTAATGAACAATCGACTGAAAAGCATCCTAAACAGAAAAAACAGGAGATTTCAAGAACTCCCATGAGGTTTAATAATTATACCGAATTGAACGCACCCATAGATCGTATCTATGTGGTCACAAACCAACAGGAGCGCTATCGTCAATTGGAACCCATGAAAAGAGAGAGAGCGAGGCGCGACCCCAACAAGTTTTGTTGGTATCATAATGACATTGGACATGATACCAATAACTGCTTTGCCCTGAAAGATGAGATCGAAAGATTGATTAAAGAAGGGCAGCTGCAGCAGTACTCTAAACAGAATAATGAAAGGCGAGAAGAAAACCGACAGCGACCTCCAGAAATTCAGCGCGAGGTGCGAACTATTTTCGGAGGACTGCACATTGGGGGAGATTCCAAGAGAGCGCAGGATAGGTATGCACGAGAAGCTCGACAGCAGCCGTTGACCAATGTCATCCACCTCTAATAGCGATCACGAAAGCTTCAGCGAGTACCGGATATGGATATTACCTTCACGGAATAAGACGCGAGGGAAGTCCATTATCCACATAATGATGCGTTGGTCATAAAGATCAATTCTGGAAGCACGCAATTACGGCGAGTATTGGTCGATAACGGAAGTGCTGTTGACATCCTGTATTACGACGCCTTCCAGAAGATGGGGTTGAATGAAAGTGACCTGAAGCCCGCTGTCACCCCACTCTACGGATTCACTGGTAACAGCATAATGCCTATGAGCATGATTGAGTTAATAGTCAATGTTGGAACTTACCCTAGGGTTTCAACAGTAATGACCCAGTTCTTGATTGTAGATTGTCCCTCTGCATTCAATGTTGTACTGGAAAGACCAACACTGAGGGAATTTCGAGCAGTAACATCGATCTATCATCTCGCTATGAAATTCCCGACTCAACAAGGAGTAGGCGAAGTGCGAGGAAACCAATATGATGCACGGACTTGTTACAGCTACTCTTTAAAGCTCGCAGCAAAGGATGCGACACCTCGCACGATGCTGGTCCAAATCGAAGCGTCAGTCGAAGCGTCAGTCGAAGCTTCAGTCAAAACGTCAATCGAAGCGTCAGGCGAAACGTCAATCGAAACGACAAGCGAAGACCTGACTCTCGAGAAATCAATGGAGAGGTCAAAACGAGACCAATTAAAGGCTTGGAGGATTTATTATTTGACAGGTCCTCTAAGATTATAAAAATTAGAGCGAGCCTTCAAGAACCTATGCGAGCTTCATTGGTCGCTTTTCTGAAATCTAACTTGGATGTCTTCGGGATTGATCCAAATATCATGTCACCGCCTCAATATAGATACGGAAATCTACTTATGAGCAAAATCAAAGTAGTGCGCTGATAAGGATTGAGCTCGATCTCTTAGAAGAAATGCGCGAGCAGTCTCAGCTTCGGATCACATTATATCAACAATGCACTGCTCGATATTATAATCCTAAAGTCAAACGAAGAGAATTTGAAGTTGGAGAACTTGTTCTTCAGCAAGACCTTGTTCTTCAGAACCCTCTTAGGAATGACCGTATGTTATTATTGCCATCATTCGACCTAGGACATATAAGTTAGCTCGCATTGGCGGACAAAAGATTGAGCATGCCTGGAATGCAGGACATCTTCATCGCTTTTATCAGTGAATTTTCATGTATATCTTCATGTTTTCGTCATTTATCAATAAAGACATCTACTTATTCATCATTCGTCATTGGTTGATCGTTATTCGTTGTTCGTCATTCGTTGATCGTTATTCATTGTTCGTCATTTGTTGATCATCATTCGTGGATCGTTATTCGTTGTTCGTCATTCGTTGATCTTCATTCGTCGATCGTCATTCATTAATCGTCATTCATTGATCGTCATTCGTTGATCGTCATTCACCATCATCAATAAGGGTGTCTCCTAATCGATCTTTCAATTTGGTACCTTTTATAGTTTTATGGCAGTCTTCGAACACCATAAGACTCGGGGGGCAGTGGGATCAGAATATTATCTCCTACTTGTTTCCTAAGAGACTATGCAAAACGTCCATTTTGAGGGGTCAGAATTTTAGATCGTCGAAATATCTAAAATTCCTTAAAATCCTAGGATTTTCTCCTCACTTCATGCCTTCGCATGTCGTATTACGCAATTTCCCTCATTGAATAACAAAGTAACTAAGCAAAACATTCATGTCCGATGTGATATATTGCTATATTTACATTTTGTCATAAAACTTTTGAAAAACAGTATTGAGTTTGCATCACTCATATTTGCTGTTATCTTAAGTGACCTAACCTATCCTAACACAACCATTTTAAGTGTGTTGGATTTAAATCACAATAGCGTACCGATCAGTCACTTAGTGATTGACTACTTGGTTAAATTAATTATCTTCTATATTACGACTTAGTGTATTGATTGTTTTGCAGGAATAAATGTCTAACAAAGAAAGCATTCGTTCATTGATAAAAGCTCGCACCTATATGCAAGCAAAGAAATACAAAGAAGAGGGGACCAAGCCCGTATTGTTCTGAAAAAAAAAATAAAAAATAATGACATTATTATCGTGCAGACGGGCTCGCCCACCATCTCCAGTCTTGGTCGCTTCATCTTCCCTCCAACTATGGACAAGCTCGACCACATCTTCGCCGAGGATGGAGAAGTTGAAGTCCAGATGCTTGCAGAAGATGTTGTATATGATGGTCGACGAGGCGATGTCACTGGCTTTGTCTTCGAGCTCCTTGACTTCAGTAGCCTTGAGCTCTTCAACAGCCTTGTGAGCCGCCTCTGTTGTTGCCTCCCTCATGTGATCCGGATGCTCGGAGATAGTCTTTTCAAGATCTTTAATTTTTTCCTCGAGCTTCTCCTTTTCGAACTTTTCTTTGGCCAGACCTTCGAGCAACTGCTGCCTCTCTAAATCGAAGGCTTTTTTCTCCTTCTCGCGAGCTTTCTCCGAATTCTCGAATGCATGAGTTATCTCGTCGACTTTTTCGGTCTTCTCCAAACACTTGAGGACTAGGTCATGCATCAGGACAGCAGCTGTAGCAGTCTGAAAATATAACACATCAATACCAAAAGAATGCATTTAAAAAAAAAAAAGAAGATACTTACATTTGCCAACATCCTCATCATAGAACCAAAAACAACTTTGGTAGATCATCGCTTCATCCTCTCCCAGCCCTCTTCGGAAGTGAAGTGATCAATGAAGGTTGCACTCATACTAGCCTTCTCTAGTAATTGATTAAGGAGTGCGAAGAGCTCCTCGTCCTTATCAACCAAGTTTGGTTCCGAAGAAGTGGCAGTCTCCTTGGATGATTCGGGATGGCTCATTATTTGAGGCTGTGGAGGAGGCAAGCTTGCCGGGATATCCTCGAAGGTGACTTTTCATTTTTTGGAAATTTCGACCTTCTCTTTCCCTTTCGATGACAATGGAGGTGTACTCTCTGGAGTCTTGGACTTTGCCATGGACCTTAGAGTGGAAGGTGGTGCTCGCAGTCCGATACCAATAACCATCTCTGTACAGATATGTCAGCAAGCAAGGTGACATAATACGATGATGAAAATATGTATATATATATATAATTACCTTCTTGCTGTTGAGGAGCTGGTGGTGATGCTTTTTTGGAGAAGAAGGTTCCGAAGTTGAAGAGGTGGCAGGTGCTTTTCATTTCCTAGGTTTGGAAGACGAGGCACTCTTTTCCGTCTGCTTCCTCGGTTTCTTTTTCTTCGAGCTCGAAGGTCTGGACGAACAAACAATGGGGTCAGGGAATATGGCTCCCTTTGGAAGCAAACCGTAAGTGACCAAGTTCTTGGAAGTCCCAAGCTTCTTCAAATCGAATTCCTCAATCGGAAGGTTGTTGATTTTGTACACCCTTGCGAGCTATTCCCTGGAAAGTCCGGGCCGTTTCCTGTTATCTGCGATGACATACGAGTGCGATCAGAATAAATATGATAATACAGAAAAGGTGATAAATTAAAAAGCTTCCTACCAGGATTCTAAAAGAAGACGTTGTCCGCATAGTCAAAGTGGAAAAATGGATTTTTCCATTTTCTTATATTGTTGCGAACCCCGTAGATTGTTTTTATTGCCTGGTTTGACCACTTGCTCGCATAAAAGAAGCCAAAATCTGACGGGTTTGATTTCACTTGGTAAAACCAAGCGAACTCTTCAGGTGTGGGGGTTTCTAAGCCTAATTTATGGTATAGTATGTACAAACCTACCATGTATCTATAAGTGTTTGAAGTTAGTTGAAAAGGAACGACTCCGTAATAGTCGACGATGGATTTTATGTAAGGATGAAGTGGAAGATGGACCCCGCATTTGAGAACTGCTTCAGAGCATGATGCAATTCTGCGAGGTGGTGTATGTGATCGATTAAACTCCATGGGAAGGCGAAGAGGGATGGCGATCTTGTAGTTGCATATGATCTTGCTGAGCCTATTCGTGGTGCAGCTCGTCCTTATATTAGTACACCAGTCTCCCTCTATATATTAGTAACCCGTTGCGAATGCAGGGGCATCTCTGATATGCCGGGGCCATTGGTCTTAAGATAGGTCGCCTATGCGAGGACTACTTTGCCTGACCCTGGTTATCTCAACTTCGGGTTCTGGCTCAAGATAATCTTCGAGGTTTATGGAGCTAATAATGCATTCTCTTCCCTAAAATTCTCACTACTAGATATTTGAAAAGAAATGATAATAGATTTAGTCCTATGCGAGCATCAGGGATCTTAGCTATATGCGAGCAGTTTTTTGGTCTCATCCTAGGATTGCATCAACAAGCTACTCATCGGATTTTTTCTAATCGATCTACGGATTCATAAAAATCGTTCGAGCAGTTCGTTAAAAAAGAAAATAAAAAACTCTTTCACGAGTTCATCTCTGTCAGTCATCTAAAAGAAGAATCTATAAACCAACGAAGGGGATCTAAAAATTTCCATTTTACAGTCCATCCGAATATGGGATAGGTTTATGTTCAGGATATTTGGGCTATACGGTTTGTTCCTATTTTCTTGAAATAGGATCTGTAAATAAGAGTTCTGGAAAAATCGAAGAACAAAAGAGAGAGGATATATACTAACCTTTCTTCGAAGACGGAGGGACCAAGATGACGTTCGAAGGATTGTGATGACAACTTTGTCGGAGAAGATGACAAAGTTGTGCGAGCTGAGAAACAGAATGATGCCAGAAGGATTGCTCTATGAACACTTTAGGTTTCGAGAGAAATGGCAGACGATAGGTTTTTTGAAGAGGAGACGGATTAGTTTTCGATATATATGCCTCGAGCGTCGTCAAATCACAGCTGTAGATCAAGGTATTTAATTTTCAGATCCAAAGGCCGAAGTTCACACAGGATTTGATTGATCCGAAATTAAATCGGTATCTTTTCAAAATTTGAAACGATTCGATTTAAGACAACAGCTGTCATCATCGCTATTATTATGACTGTTTAAAAAGGAAAAAGAAGGGAAAAGTCTCCTCGAGTTTTGCTATTCTTCTTAGAAAATGTGACACGTGGTTTCATCTATCAGAAAAAGGTGCGCGTGATCTTGAATAAGGTGAGATTTGAGATCTGACGACTCTTCAAGAGTCTCAAGTCTAGGTCATGATGTTGTATTTTTTAAGCTCGCACTTATAGTAGAAGGAAGCTCTATTTTGTCCTAAAGAACTAATGGAGCTGGGGGGGTAATTGTTGTGCGGTCTAAAATCCTATATGTTGGTCAATACCATAAAGGGAAAAATTGACCAAGTGAGTGTCAGGTTGCATGAGTAAGATTAAGTGCGACCTCTTCTAAAAGAGTTACGTGCGAACTCCACCGCATAAATTAGTGCGACCTCCTCCGAACGAGTTAAATGCGACCAGAATAAAAAATAGACTAGTCTACGCTTCGTCAAACGAGTAACCTACAAAGAAAGGGAAACAAAAGTTTCTCTTTAAAAATCAACCAGTCATCTCATTTAAGTGATTACCCAATTATATTGTTACTCAAATTGTATTGCCCGATTATAGAGTTATCCATTCTCACAATTGGGAAACATTGAGCTATCCTCACCTATATAAAGGGAGTTCAATGTTTCAATGAGGGATCTTGGACTTTTTCTGATCTTAAGAGGCTGGGGAATCTTTGATCTTTTGATCTTTGGGAGAATTTTTGGGAGAACCTTTTAAACTCTTGCTTCTTCTTTTCGAACAACACATTGTAATTTTGAGTTCTTGTAATTCTCTAGAAAATAGTAAAAAATAGTGGACGTATGCTCATCTTTTTTGGGGCTGAACCACTATAAAATTCTTGTCTCTTTGTTTGCTTTAGTTAATTAATCATTTTCACACATAAGCCACATTTGTAATTTTCCTAAATTTATTGTTGACAAAACCTCCGTTAACATATAGATAGGCTAAAAGTAACAAAGCCATATTGGAATATTTGTTTGAGAACAATATAGTACAGTATACTTTGTCAACAAAATACAGAAATATTCAAAAGAGGGAAAAAAAATCCAAAAAATTGTAAAAGAAATCTAATATAGAGTAACTGTTATTGTGAAGGGCAGAGGACCTGCTTAACTCCTTAAATGAAGGTTTCGGTAAGATCAGAATAATGGCATGTTTTTATTGTTATCACTATTCTTTTTTTTTTTTTTTTGGTTTTTGTGCTTGAATTAATTACCAAGACGTAATAAATAACAGAAGTACATCATCAGAAATATTGTTATACATTCTCAAAATTAGATTAAGTTTTGTCTGTAGAAATAGAGATTAGTATTAGTGCCATTTGGTAAAAAGATAAATTAAGTTGTTAGTTTTCACAAGTAGCTTAGCTTGGATGAAAACGTTTTGGGGCTGAGAGTAGCATAGGTAAGAGAGAGTGATGAAATTGGAGAGTATAGAATTTCATTTTGTGGAGAATCAATGTTAACAGCTTCCTTCAAAGCTTTAGTCACAGAGCAGATCAAATACTAACGAGAAGAGAAAATAGATACAAAGCTTTAGTCATAATTAGCATCATTAGCTAGCATTGTGTTCGTGAATCCAAGTGCCATCTTTCCGAACAATCTTGTGATTAATGGTAATGTTTGGGATGTGTGAAATCTTGGCCCATTGCCTTTCCCGTCCTGTTTTCGCAATATTATTCCTCGACAATCTCAGACTTGAAAATGTAGCGAGGTTGTTGGGTAGTGCATGTACTAGGCGAGGGCATTCATTAAATTCCAAGCGCTTAAGACATGGCATTATCATGAAGCTGCTAGTAGTCTCTGTTGTTGTTGCGTTCCCTTCCCACTCTTCAAACTCATGCATCATGCCGAAGCCGAGCGATTCCAATTTCGGAAATGGAATCATTGGAGGGCTTATCGGGGGTACTGGTCGGCGCACTACTATCTTCTCCATCTTTTTCCTCCGTTATTATTCCCACAAATTCCACACCCAGATTTTTCACACCATTCATCATGTCTAGCGAAAGAGTAATGAGAAATGGCAGCTTCCAGAAAGAAGGTAAGCTCTCACAATTCTTGCAACCCAGAAGTTGTATGATACTAATAGAGTATGCTACATATTTCTAGAGTTGTCTAAAAAGATATAACTAACATATTATATAATGTGTTGCAGAAGTCGGTGAGTATGTTCTAGAGAACAAAATGTAGCGACAAACCAAAATTCGGTTTGTTGAGATTTTTATTAAAGCCACCGAACATGCTCAGCCCATAAATAGGCATTGATATTCTTGTATTCAATTAAACAAAAAGTAATGATAATACAACCTATCGTACTACTAGCCTATACTACATTCCCTAAAGCTTTGTTTTGTCTCTCCTGCAGCCTACATATCTACACAAAACGATAAACCTTTTCCATTAAATCTAACTATTCTATTACAAAAATATTTCCTATCAACTACACAACCACGTTTCTTCGTAAAGTAAAAATTATAATTTTTGGTTTATCAAAATGAAGACCTATTTTTGTGCTCAAAATTTATAGGATGTCATTATTAAGGGATTTACAAGACATTTCCACTCTATATGCAGTACAAAAGAAGGAGCAAAAGAGAATCGATACAAAGATTCTCTAGCACTACTTACTCTAAATGGGCTTGGCAGATTAATGTTTTCCAAGAATTATAGGAGCTACAAGTATAAAAGCAGCATAGGATAAGTTGCAGAAGGAGTTCTAATTCAGTGAAAAGGTACGTGCTACCAGACTTCAAACTTTGAGAAGAAGAATGTTTGAAAATTTTAAAATGAAATATTCTAATACTGCTAAAGATTACTACTCAAGAGTAGATGAAGTAGTAAATCAATTAAGAGCCTATGGAGATTTTAAGCTGTTGAAGAGTCAAAAGACGTAACAAATTAACAGTTGCAGAATTAATAGGCTCTCTAGAAGCATATGAAAAAAAAATTAGAAAGGCGTTATGAAAACGACACAGAAAATGCTTTTCAATCTAAATTCAATACAGTCTTAGAAATCTAAAAAACAGGAGAGAAAATTTAATGAAAGAAAACATATAGAAAATAGCGATAAGTATCCTCCATGTGGCATTTGCAAACAAAAAAGTTACTTGGAGAAAGATTATTGATTCAAAGAAAAACCACAATGCTGAAATTGTAGAAAATTCGGTCATCTAGAAAAATCTTGTCGTTTGAAACAAAATCATCATGCAAATTTCTTTGAAGAAACAAGCTAAGAGAATAATCTCTTCTATGTTTGTCAAGTTGCATCAGAAGAGAAAAAAGAAACATAGTACTTGGATAGTGGTTGTAGTAACCACATGACCAAGGATGAAACTATTTTTTATAGTCTTGATAGAATCAAGACAAAAATCCAAATAGGAAATGGTGACTATATGGAGGCAATAAGAAAAAAATAGTATTGCCATTGACAACAAAAAGGACAAAAGATACATCAACGAGGTACTCTTAGTCCCTACAATTAATCAAAACCTACTAAGTGTATGTCAAATGATTGAGAAAGGGTACTATGTTAAATGATTGAGAAAGGGTACTCTTTGTATTTCGATGGAGATTCTTGCACAAGTAAATATACAGGAAAAGATAAATATCTCGTAATTGTAAAAGTAAAAATACAGGAAAATAGATACGTTTCCATCCAATAGAGGTAAACAATAGATACGACGATGAAGGCACAAATGGACGAGTCACGGCTATGGCACAGAAGGTTCGGACTTTTCCATTTCTATGGATTGAAGATACTCTAACAAAAGAACATGATGAGAGATCTACCTAATATAAAGGAGCACGACGAAGTCTGTGAAGGATGTATGCTTGGAAAATAATACCGACAACCCTTCTCATCAGGAAAATCATGGAAATCCAAGGAACCGCTTGAGCTACTTCATACAGATATGTGCGACCTTATGTGTACTCTATCACGTGATTAAAATATGTATTTCATCCTCTTCATTGACGACTATACAAGAATGACATAGGTCTATTTTTTACATGAAAAATCACAAGTTTTCGATATTTTCAAGAAGTTTAAAATCCATGTTGAGAAACAAAGTGGTCATTACATAAAGACGAAACGAAGTGACCAAGGCAAAGAATATACATCCAACGAATTCAACAAGTTCTGTCAAGATGAAGGCATGGAGCATCAACTCACAGTCTGATACGCACTAGAACAAAATGGCGTATCAGAAAGAAAGAATAAAACTGTAATGGAGATAGCGAGAGCTATGCTCAAGGAGAAAGGTCTTTCAAAATCTTTTTGGATAGAAGCAATCAGCACCGCAGTCTATCTACTCAACAGATGTCCAACTAAAGTCCTGCAAGATAAGGCCCCAATTGAAGCATAGAATGAATGAAAGCTATCGGCAAAGCATCTAAGAGTTTTTGGATGTATCGGCTATGCCCATATTTCATAAGAAAAAATGAGCAAGCTAGAAAAAAGACCGAAAGAAGTATCCTTTTAGGCTATAACACTCAATCAAAAGGATATCGAGTGTATAGCTTAAGAGCAAAGAAGCTAATCCCTAGTCGAGATGTAAAGTTCGATGAAGACGCTTCATACAACTGGAGACTGGGCAAGTTGAAAGAAAAAACATCAGTCTGCCATCACTACCACAACCACAATGAGAAGAAGAAGACAACAATAATTAGTTAGAGACATCAGAACAAGCAAGTTCGGACTCATCTCCATACTCAACACCAAGAAAAACTAGATTACTATCAGAGATCTTCCAGACATGGAACTTCACCATTGTAAAGGCCGAAAGCTACAAAGCAGTTGCAAAGCAAGAAGTTTGGAGAAATGCTATGGAAAAAGGAATGAGGATGATCAAGAAGTACGAGACACAAAAGCTAGTAATAGATCTTCCTCAAGATAACGAAGTCACAAAAGTTAAGTGGGTCTACAAAACAAAGCTTAACTTTGGTAGCTCAATCCAAAAGCACAAGGCAAGACTTATAGCCAAAGAATATTTATAACAGTTCGACGTCGACTACAATGAGACATTTGCTCCAGTTGCATGCCTTGACACGGTAAGAGCATTGATTGCACTAACTGCATAAAAGAAATAAAAAATTTACCAACTAGATATCAAGTAAGCATCAAAAAGAGCACTGATTGCACTTATTTTTCTCTCAAAAGTAATTTGTCACATTAGCTAAGAGACTGTGTAACATCACTAGGCCTCACCCAAAAGTACTAGCTTGAAAGTAATTGGCTCATGGATCGCCACTTAAATATCTATAATCTTCTCAGTGCATACCCGATGTGGGACTTGGGGTGTTACAATCTCCTCCTGTTAAAGGCCTAGCATCATCGCTAGGAGATTCATATTTAATAGCCCACATATAACCCCTATGGCCGGGGTCTACATTTACCACAATTTCGACCCGTGGCAACCTTCCAAGGCCCACACAAGTATAAATTAGGTCGATTTTGAATACCAAATGTAACACCACTAGGTCTTATCCAAAAATACTAACTTGAAAGTACTTTTGGACTTATAAACCACCACTTAAATAACTATAATTTTCCTAAAGCATAACTGATGTGGAGCTTGAGCCGTTATAATATAAAGAAAAAATCGACTCAAACATCATTATTATTATTGTCTACTTAACTAACACTTAAAAATTATTAGATACTCACAGATTGAAAGTCTTTCAATCGTGACAAGCATGAGCTAGCATGCCATCATAGTAGACCAAGAACGAAGAGTCAAGAAGATAAGTGGCAAGTCTTTCACATCAATAACAAAATGTAGCTAAAGTAGTTACAGTATTAGGCGGCAACGTAACCATTCCATCACCACCTGGAGTTGGATTATCATAATATAATCAAGATGAAGATTATCATTAGTTCTTATTTATAACTTTTAGTTTCTATTCCTAAATTATACTTTTTTCTTTATGTTTAATGACAATATGAATTTTAATTATAATAAAAATTAATTATTTTAATCTCATTTCTTTTTAACAAATTATTAAATTAATTAAAATATAAATAAATCATTTTTGCATTTATTATACTATAATTATTTGAAATCAACTTAATTAGTAATTAAAAATTAAAAT
Source organism: Parasponia andersonii (assembly GCA_002914805.1). Lineage (NCBI taxonomy): Eukaryota > Viridiplantae > Streptophyta > Magnoliopsida > Rosales > Cannabaceae > Trema > Trema andersonii. The sequence continues at coordinate 616,820 of JXTB01000192.1, read as the reverse complement.
AAATTATTATCTTATTAAAGTCCTCGCTAAAAGTCGTCACAAATTGTTAAAATTTGAGATCACAAAATGGAAATAAGGACATTATCCTAGCTACTACTTAGTAGCTAGCAAGGGAGGACATCCTCGCTACTACTGCAGAGAATTTTAACATATCAAAAAAGTAGCAAGAATAGCGAAGAAAATGTCCTAATTATTGATTAATTGCCAGTACATTGTTAGCAAGGACAAACTTGCTAATAGTAAAGACAAAAATTCATGCTATTGACCTGTTTTACAGTAGTTTATAAACAAGATTTTAGTATAGATCAAACCACTAGCACATTTTTTTTTCATTCATTTTTCGATGCTAGAATTAATTATTAAGTATGAACCAACATAATAAATTTTCAAAAAAGTACATCATATTAGAAATATTGTTGTTCAATCTCAGAATTATCGGATGAACTTTTCTCTGTAAAAGTAGAGATTAATACATTAATACTATTAGAAGAAATAATTGTAAATTAAGTTCTTGGTATTCACAAGTAGCTAGCATAAATGAGACACATGTTGGAGTTGAATAATTCCATATAAATAGCGAGTAGGAAAGAGAGTGATGAGCTCAGATGAATCATTTGAAAGGGATTGACACAGAGGGAGCCTTGCAAGCAGTCTGAAATTCTCGGACTCTGATGGAGGCACCTTGAGAACAGAATCAATCTAGTGTAATGCCTCTAATTATAGCCGAATTAGTCCCAGCACCATTGACCCAAAACACACTTGTCTGCCCTGAAAAATCTTGGGTCTTGGCTCAAGATCCAAAACTCATTCACTACTGAAATCGACTCTTCATGAAAACCAATGAAGTGTTAAGCAGGATCTCTTGTTACTTCAAAGAATTCGTGCCTGCCGATTTAAACCAGATACGATTGAATGAAGAAATATGCAGAACGTGACCAAATTAATAAAGAAGGAAGCAAAGAAAAGAAAGTAGGGTTTAAGAGCAAATAAAATCTCTGTACCTCATGAAGTTGCAATTCACCATTTTGTGAAACCCTGTAACATGCATAACAGGCAACACTTTACGGACCTTAGAAGCCAATTACCAAACAAAAAAACTATTAACATGTCACTATTCATAATAGCAAAGTATACAGATAAATTAAAGTTAATCAAGTATGGTTCTATTTCTACGCACTGAGATATACTCTTTCTCATGTTTTAGGAATGGTGCGAAAAGCGAGTACCTACAAGTACAAGGACTTTGCATGCACTACACTCCCAACACTTTATGCTAGATGCGGTACCATTTCCTCCCAATATTTATCAAAGTCGTTCCAAAGTAAGGCACTGGATTGGATAGAGTCATTACTTTTAGCTGGAAAATAGACTTAGTTTTCAACTTGCAATGAATACACACATTTTGGAGCCGAATAATTCGATTTAGACGGCAGGAGTAGGTAAGAGAGTGATGAACTCACAGTTGGGAGTAGAGAGTTTAATTATGTTGGGAAGCAAATACCACATCGGGGCCTCATTGGCATAGAAACTAATCATCAGATCACCACCATCGTGAGGATGGCACACCCCGACACCCTGCAAACCAGATAGTAGGAATGAAAGTAATATCAGAGAAAATAAAAGACAATTATTTTAACCCAAAAAAAAAAAAAAAACACTAATTTGAAAGGGATTAATGTAACCTATTCCCTGCAAACAGTCAAAATTCTCGGCCTACATGCCAAGAACAAAATTAATAAACTAGGCACCTTTGGTGTCAGTAATGCCACACTTCTGGTCCATCTAGCCAAATTATACAAATGTGCCGAGTTCAGGACCTAAATTGTTATTAATTGTGCCTGCAATCCAATCTCTGATGGAGTTAAGATTCAAAGCACAACAAAAAAACGGATGAAACTGAGCTGCACATGTAAATTGGTTCTAAGTAATTTTCACAACTAGCTTGGGTAAAACACATTTTAGAGCCGAGTTTTTCTATCTAAAAGCAAGAGAAGGTAAAGAGAGTGATGAACTCACAATTGAGAGTGGAGAGTTCTATTTCTGTTTGGAAGCAATTGTCATTCATTAGGGCCTCATTGACAGATAAACTCATCACATTATCACCACTAAGAGAATGGGACACAAGACCTGAAATGCAAACCAAATAACAAAAGAATCAAAAAACCGACAAAGAATGTAAGAGACAATTTTTAACAGGAAAACATTCTTTTCAAAGGGATTGACAGAAACTGAACCCTGCAACACAATACTCTGAAATTCTCTGCCTCTTATCAAACCACCCTGAGAACAAAATCAATCTACCGTAATGCCCCGAATTAGCCAGATTAGTCCGAGCTCAACAACCATAGTTCATTCACTTCTGAAATTGACTGTTCATGAATACCAAAAGAAGTATAAAGCCTGAACATTGCTAGCGGCAATAGTTCTTAATTCTGACACACCTAAAACCCTGCAAATTAGAGAACAGAAGAACCACATGTCTTAACAAAGAATATCAGAGACAAATGAACGATGTTTTAAAAGGGATTAGCATAATCTTATACCATGCAGACATTATAGGAACTTGTTCAATGAATTTGTGCAGGGTATAAGAATTCATTGAATTTATGCATCTTTGGTGTAATGCCCCCGTTTAAAAGATTTATGCAAACTTGTTCACCCTGAAAAATCTAGTCGTATCTCCCCAACCTTGGTCCAAGTTCAATATCGAAAGAACTCTTCACTTCTGAACATAAGTACTGTTGAAGTTCAAATACCCACGTTTTCTTGTGCTGAAGAGAAAAACAAAATGAAATAATTAAGCAGGATTTATTTCTTGTTGCTATCAAATTCAACCCTCATGATCTACACAAATACAAGATTGAATAAAGCATAAACACATTATACGAATATCTACGCTGTTTACAGAGAGCCAAAAGAAGAGAAATTAATGAGCAGTTGGGCAGCTACTTTGCTGTATAATAACATGTTAATATGCTCCAACTCAGAATTCATTATGCTAGAATGACCATTACCTTTGGTCCTTCCCAATAAATACTCAGCAAAAGTTATCCCGAAATAGGGCACTGCTTTTTTGCAGAGAGCACTGCTTGTTTCCTGGCTGGAACATTCCACAATTCCCAAGCCTAACAAACCTTAACATAATATATATCAGTTACACTATTAATTAAAATTTTGAAGTGAAAGAACAAATCAATTAAATTTTTGATTTCCAGTTTAAACAAATAATCGCACTCACTTTATTACCAGAAAAGGAGATTCCCATGCGTGGTCATTTTGCTGAAGCCGCAGCAGAAGTTCCAATAATGTCACTGGTTTTGTCTTTGTGAATCCAGATGCCGTCTTTCCGCACATACTCTCCATTAACGGAGATGTTTGGGACGTGAGAAATCTTGTCCCATTCCTCTCCTGTCCCCTTTTGGCAATATTCCTCCATAATCTCCGACTCTGTTATTGATAAATCTCTTAGTGAGGTGTTTGTCTGCAAAAAGTCAGGTAGTGCTTGTAGGCGAGGGCATTTCTCAAATTCCAAGTGCTTAAGACATGGCATTACCATGAAGCTGCTAGTAGTCTCTGTAGTTGTTGTTGTCACACTCCCTTCCCACTTCTCAAACTGAGCCATCGAGTCGAATCCGAGTTTTTCCAATTTCGGAAACGAAATAATTGGAGCAAAATCTTTTTGGTCTTTTTCTTCTGCTATTCCCAAAAACTCAAGGCCCAACATTTTCACACTCTTCATATAACTTAGTTTCAGAAACTTAAGACATGGCATTTTCCCAAAAGAGGGTATGATCTCCAAATTATTCCAATCGAAAAGATGCAAATCTCTTACGTTAGTTAACGACGTAATCCATTTGGGACAAGGAGACAAGCTGGCGCCCATGTAATTACAGATCATTAATATTGCCAAGTTTGGATGTGGTTCCAGGGCTTCCAGTATTGCAGCATCATTTGCAAATCCCCAGTTCTGGTTTCCCAACTCCCCGAAATCTAGGATTAAATGAATAATTCTGTCGCAATTCTTGAGATCTATTTTCTCAGCCTCTTCCACATTCTTTACGTTTCTGCATCCACGTATGCTAAGATATTCAGTAAGTCGAAGGTTCTTCAGCCTTGTAAAATCTCCGATATCAGAAAATGCACCTTTATCCTCTGGTATGATCAACGTATCTAACTTTTGAAGGCATGTCAACCTCCCAATTCCTCTCGGGAATCCCTCTAAACCAAAACAAGACCAGGCATAGAGATGTTTTAAATTTATTAGTTTCCCAATCCTTTCCGGTAGTCTTCGAAGTGATGTGCAACTACTCAAATCTAGAGTTTGTAAATTCCAGAGATCGCATAAAGCGTCCGGTAACTCCTCCATTTTATCATTACCTTTTAAACTAAGATATCTCAAATGCATTAATCTTCCGATACTCTCTGGTAATTTCCTAATCCCACACTTACTCAAAGTTAATGTACGAAGAAACGTGAGACGCAAGAACAATGATGCATTAACACTATAGTTATTTGTATTTGGCACAAATAAGGTGCGAAGATTCTCTTCATTCGTATTGTTGTACTCCAAAGCAAGAGATTGTGCATCGGATCCAAGTACTAAGGTCAAGTGACGAGCTTTAATTTCATTGACCAACCTCAGTTTCTTTTCAACACTATTAACTTCCATAGTGATATATTCATCTTTTGTCAAAAATTTGACAAAGTCATGCACTATGTCGTGCATCCTACAACACGTGATACTACTATCATATTCAAGTCTTTCGAAATTTTGAAAGAAGGATCTCCTGGCTAAAGTTTCGAAACATTCACGACCTTCTTCATCAGAATTTATGCCATATCCTAGATAACTTTGCGACATCCACATTTCAATTAATTCATCTCTATCAATGCGATAATCTTTTGGAAATACTGAACAATATAAGAAACATTGTTTTTCTTTAGGGGACAAATCATAATAACTTAATAAGAATGGAGTAAAAATTTTCTTAACGTCTTTTGATTGCCACAATTCACTGTCCAAAACGTCTCTCCACTGGGTTTGGTTCTCTTTAAAGCACATAAGACCTCCTAAAGTTTTTGCCACAAGTGGTGAGCCCTTGGCCTTACTAGCAATTTTCTGACCAATTTTTTCCAATTGTTTACACTCTTCCTCTTCTCTTTCCAGGAATGCTAGTTGCTTAAATATTAGCCAACATTGTTCTTCAGACAATTCTTCTAATGTAATCATGCTATTCACTACTCCCATCATGATAGCAACCTCCTTTTTCCTCGTGGTTACGAGTATTCTACTTCCGACAGCACCGTTCTTGAGGGGTTGCCTTAATTGTTCCCACTTCTGCTTATCATCAGTCCATACATCGTCTAATACAAGAAGAAACCTCTTTCCTTCAATACACTTGTGAATGCGTTGCAATAAGGGATCCAATTCATTGTTATTCGGGGAACTACCTTCAATGGATTCAACAATTGCTTTGGCTACTTTGATCTCTTCAAAAGGATCCGATACACATACCCAAATTCTCTCATCAAAGTTGGCCCTGACCTTATCATCATTATACACCAGTTGGGCTAGAGTAGTTTTCCCCATTCCCCCCATCCCAACAATAGGAATAATATTGAAGCTTTTGTCTTGATGAGTGCTATTCTCAGATAACAACTTGCTCACCAAAATGTCCTTATCCTTGTCTCGACCATATATTTCAACTTGATTAACGAAGGAAGTCGTCTTTGGTCGCTCAACAGGTTGTTCTGTTATTGTCGTCTTAAGCATGAACCTGTCTTTCTCACCAGCAATTCTATCTAGTTTTTGATTGAGATCCTTGATTTTGTGAGCAATATCATGACGGAGAGTAATTCGATTCACTTTGCATTTGAAACAAGACAAAGGTGAAGGAATAGAGAAGCATACCTTATCACTTGTCTGATGAGTTGGAACAGTACCATTTTCACCTTTTTCTTGTTCGATTCTCAGTTTCAGAATGGCAGTGCTCCAGTCGTCCAACACGTTATCCATGTCGAAAGATACGTCTTTAAGCCTGTCCAGCCAGTTTCTCACACTTTGATCGGCCAGTTGCCTTCTTTCGGCATCTTCAAGCACAGCTTGAATGGCTTCCAGATTGGTCTTCAGCTGCTTAACATCTTCCTCAACATCCTTCACCAATCTCATCTCTTCATCTAAGCGTTGAAAAGCGACGGAAACGAGCTGGTCTATGAGAGCGGAAACCAGAGCATCAGCCATGATCGATACTGCTTTTGACGCCTGGAAATTACTTTAGACACAGTTGAAGTTGAATAAAAAGAGAGCAATAAAGATAATGGATTCAGATTACATATGAATTATGGAGGTATTACTATTATAAGTTATGAATTATATTGTCTTTTTTATGGGAAATATATTTTATAAGCAAGTTGTAGACATCGTTAAATTTCTTAACGTCGCTGTCAGATTTGTCATCTAGCCAGCGTCCCCCGTAATAAGCATCGGAATCTTAAGATGTACTCAAAAGCTAGTATCATTATTTGTTCTTTTTATCAAGAAATTAAGTTGGTCCATCAAGGATCAAGGGTTGTTGGATAATTAATTAATCTTTTCCATCAAAAGAATAAATATAATTCTCCAATTTCTGTAAAGCACCCTTTTTATTGGTCTTCACCTGCCTAACATCTTCGTCAACATCCTTCGCCAATTTCACCTCTTCATCTAACCTTCGAAAAGCGAGATGGAAACAAGCTGGTCTATGAGAGCGGAAACTAGAGCCTCGGCCATGATCGATATTGCTTTTTGACTCCTGACAACTTTAGAAATTAAGGTGATCGCAATTATTGAAATCAATATGAATAATTGAGCTCACTCATTAATTGGCCCATGTAATGGTGCGCACCCACGCGAGATCGAGAAAAATAAAAAAGTTGTTTGGACTACTTAATGTGTTGGTTATTTCCCTCAAAAGTAATTTCTCACGTTAGCTAAGCTACCCAGTGTCCCACATCACATCATGCATAAGAATCTTATCTTTAATAAAGAAAGATCAACTTTAGCATCGTTAATTATTTGCTCTTTCTACCTAATTTCCAGCATGAAAAGTCGGCCTACCATCAAAAAATAATTGTCCATCTATTCAACTTAATTAATTAGTATTATTAACCAAGAAACTTTTACGATGGAGAAATCATATATATATATATATATATATATATACACACATAAATGTACCTCATTTGCTCAGAAAATTTCCATTGGGATAATCTACATCCACTTGCTGGTTATGCTGGTATTCCACCGTGAAAAAAACGAAAGATTACGAGTAGTTTCAGACATCGAACAACCTTAACTCTACCCACTTATCTCTTTCAAGATCCCATTACAAACCCTTTCCGAGCATTACAAATTATCTCAAGTATACAGAAATAACTAGCTAATGTATAATTCGTAAAACTGACCTTGTACACACGAACAAGGACAAGTGTAGAGCTGACCAGGAACACACACAGGCATGATTTTTCTTTAGTAGGGCCTTGACCAGTTGACCTCTAACCAAAAATTAAAGTTAAGATTAATAATTGTTTTATGCCTAGAAAAGTTGTACAATAATTTTATATCAAGGCTAATACTAAAGAAGTATTTTCTCAATATATATACATGAACAATAAATTGTAATTACCCGTGTAGTTAATTCTTAACCTGTTATCTCTTATTATATTATTTTAAAGTTACACCACACTTGAATGAAATAATGAAAAAAAAATATTATATTCTAAAATCTCTTAAAAATAAAAAATAAAAAATTATTCCTTCCATAGTTACAGCACATAGAGAAAAGAACAAAAATTTAAAATTTTCAAAAAATTTTATCATTTTCAAACAATTGTATTCCTCCCCATACTTATACTCATCACTTCATTATAGTTTGTAATACCCAGAAAAAGAAAAAAAATCCGAAAATATACCTTCACAATCATAAATGACCTTTTTATTCCTTCCGAGTCTGTATACAGTCACTACAAAGGGAGAAAGTTTTAAACTTTTTTAAAACATAAAATATTTTAGTAATAATTTTCCTGAATATAAGAACTTATTTTAAATTTTTAAAAATAAAATATTTTTTTCCATTTTTTTTAAAAACAAATGGTATATTAACGATAATTTTCCTGAATAGAAAGTAATTATTTTGAATTTTTAAAAATATAAAAATTTTTATATTATTTTAAAAAAGAGGTTATTCTACCAAAAATTTCCCAAAATTTTGAAGAATCCATCCCATATTAACATATTATTATTTGTATAAATAACTTAAAGGGAAATGGTTTCACAATAGGTGATATAACTACAAAACTACAAAGCTTTAGCAGTAGAGAGAATGTGAACAGAGACGATGGAGCTCCAATTAATCAAAGAGCAATAAATGAAGCAAATGACAATCATACAGAGGAATGGGCCATATCCGGAACTTGTCCTTCCCCCATTTGGATTTGAAGTGATCTCAAGTCACCATTGATATGAAATTGACGATATAATATACTAACTATTCTTCTACTTCTTAAAATAAATAGATAACCAACAAGAAGAGAGTTTATGAACATAAAGGCCCCCTATGCCACATTAGCAAGAAAGCAAAATACAATGGAAATAAGCGCTCACAAAATATGCAAAGCCTCATCAAACTTCATATACCAATCTTGATACAGATGGTTTATTGCTCACACCAATTCTCATTTAGAAACAAGGCATAATATTGGAACATTCATAGTTTAAACACGCATTCAGTCGAAGCCTAAAACTCATGGTATGTGTGGGACTCGTTCTCAAATCATACACCACATGGGTGATTAAGTGGCAGAATAGGTTACGAGTAGGGCCCACCGTCTGACAAATGTCAAGAATGACTAACTAAAGGCCACGCGAGTCACACATGATACTACATCGGCCATTGGGCTGTCCGAGGTTAGGACCGAGCCCATCACCAGACCCTAGATAGACTCGGCCCAGTCCGATTCTTACCTCGATAGCTGGGGGGTCGAAAGCCCCAAAGGTCTTCTACCAGAATACAATGGAAAGCAACTCACAGCTCCAGAACCAGACAGAGCACTTAATGCGATCCTGAGTAGGTGTGCGCAAGGGGCAAGTCGTCCTGACAGAATGGCGATTTGTTCAAATCTCGCCCTTGACAGACTTGAGCCATAGGAGACGGCGAAAACCAGACTATAGTGACAGGGGAGATCACGGTAATCTCGGCCTGTGACCTCTAGAAAAATCTAGGGGAAAAAGGTACTCAGTCCTGAGATTGTAAACCGGGTGGTTCGCAATCTGAGGACTATACATATATAAGCCATGCGTTCCCAAAAGAAGGCATGCATGCATACAAAAAAGAGATATTTAAAAGTTTATGAACAAGAAACAAAGAAATACTTATATAGAACTAAATCCTTACTACCCTGAATCAAAGAAAGACCACTGACTTAAGCATCGGAGAGTTTTTGCAGGTGGCCACCCCCGCCTCTCCGACCCTGCCTGGAGTTCAGAGTACTTTGGAATAACGAAGACACGTGGACAGTTGGAAGATACATTATCAGCGGTTCAGAGACACGTGGACGGCTGGCGAAAAACCTCTCCAACAGTTTGGCACCGTCTGTGGAAAAAGGTTGAGCGTGAGAAAAAGAGTAGGAGACCCACGATCGCGCTCTCCCTAAATAAAAGGCATACAACATTTGATGGCACCGTCAAGGATGACAACCAGGAGCATACGTCCCAATACTGAAGGGAGCTCCCAAGAGGCACAACCAGATCTAGAGCAAAAGCTGAATCAGATACTCGCCGCCCTAGTAGAAGTAAACTAGAAGGCAGAGATAGCCCACGAGGTCGTCCTGAGTTTAAGGGACGAAGTCGCAGAGGTACATAGAGATAACACCCGCCTTGAAGGACTGCTGGCAAGCGAAGACAGGAGCCAGCGGAGAGAAGATTTTGACGAAGAGGTCCCACAAAAATTCGGAAGCCAACTACAAGGAGAAGTTCCTACCCCATCCGGATCGCGGATGCAGGGGGTGTGGCAAAGTCAGTCGAGATCCCTCCAAACCAGGGGGGCGATGGGCGGAAGACGCCATGGAAGCCCAGGAGATACGCCTCTCGACTGAAAGTAAGAGATGATGGTGGAGTTGGGTAAAAGACTTAGGGCCCATCACAGCCAGACCCTCGACGATCTGGCAAAGCAAACTGTACAAGGGATCAACTGGACGGCCGTCGCCGACTGGATCCAGATGGAGCCCAGGCCGAGGGACTTCACTACCCCGACCTTCAGGCCGTTCGAGGGGAAAACCGACCCCCTCAATCATATATACCACTTTCAATAGAAGATGGCCTTGGAAACTAGGGATGAGGCTGTGACCTATAAACTTTTCTCTACGACCCTGGCGAGACCAGCCTTGCTATGGTTCAGACAGCTCCCAGAAAAATCCATAAGCGGGTTCAAAGATTTCTGCAAACTTTTCCTAAAGTAGTATGCGAGTGTCCGGAGACAGCAAAAAACCATGCAAGACCTAGACCGGTTAGAGTAGGCCGCAGATGAGTCCCCGCGAGAGTACCTCTTGCGTTTCCTCGAGGTAATATCCCTGGTCCATAATGCCGACTTGGTCCAAGCCGCAGGCTCATTCGTCAGGAGCCTGCAGCCATGATCAATGCTATCGGACCACCTCTTTTTGAATCTTCCGTACGATATGGCGGACGTCTAGGCGAAGTCAGAAGGGGTATTTAGGGTGCTGAAAAGCCACCAGAAGGCACCCAAGGCCTCCGCCGTGATAACAACGACACCGGTGCAAACCCCGGTGTTCTTAATTAAGATGGTCATCTCATTGCTTACTTTAGTGAGAAACTCAATGAGGCAAAACAATGCAATTCCACTTATAATAAGGAGTTTTACGCTATTTTCCAATCTCTTCGTTAAGGATTTTGTCCTTTATTCTGACCATCAAGTCCTTCATTATCTTTATTCCCAGTGTAAGTTGAGATCTAGACATGTTAAGTGAGTTGAGATTCTTTAGGATTATACCTTTGTTCTCAAACATTATGCTCGGGTAGAAAATAATGCCACTGATGCTCTTAGTCGTATTGTCACTGTCATTCATTCTATATATAATATTGTGGTAGGTTTTGAGCACCTTAAGGAAGAATACTCTCAGTGTCCAAATTTTGGAATCATTTATCACGAGGCTTTAGATAAACGTACTCCTATACAAGTTGATTTTCTTATTAGGGATAGTTATCTTTTCAAAGTTATTAAGTTGAGTATTTCTCGTACTTCACTTCAAGATTTTTTAGCATGGGAATTACATGCTGGAGGTTTAGTGGGACACTTTGGTAGGGATAAAACCATTACTTTGGTTGAAGATAGATTTTACTGTCCTTCATTGAAACAAGATGTTGGTCGCACTGTCTACCAGTGTCACACTTGTCAATTAGGTAAAGCTAAGGGGCAAAACTCAAGTCTGTACATACCTCTTCCTGTGCCACATATACCTTAGCAAGATCTTAGCATTGATTTTGTTTTAGTTTTGCCCAAAACTGTCCGAGGTTATGATTCTATTTTTGTTGTTATGGATAAATTTTCTAAGATGGCTCACTTTATCCCTTGCTCTCGAAGTACTAATGTTTCACATATGACTAAATTATTCTTTAAAGATTGTTCGATTACATGTCCTACCCACTACTATAGTGTCTGATAGAGATGTTAAGTTTGTTAGCTACTTTTGAAAAACTCTTTGGAAATTGTTTGGGACTACATTGAAGTATTCTTCTACTTTTCACCCTCAAACTGATAGTCAAACTAAAGTTGTTAACCGTAGTTTAGGTGATTTGCTTAGATGCTTGGTGGGAGAGATACTTAGAAATCGGGATTTTATTTTGTCTCATGCTGAGTTTGCTTATAATAATTCGGTTAATAGGTCAACTGATAAAAGTCCTTTTGAGTTTATCTATGATATTTCCCCACGATCCCATTGACCTCATTTCTTTACCTACTGATTATTGCCCATCTGATTTTGGCCAATCTTTTGATGAGCATATACATGATTTGCATGCTAAGATTAGATGAAAAATGGTTTTGAATAATGATACATATAAAATAGCTGTTGATGCACATTGTAGGTATAGAAAATTTAATGAAAGTAATTATGTGATGGTATGCATTTGTCCTGAACTTTATCCTAAAAAGACAATTAAAAAGTTACATGCTCGAATAATTAGACCTTATCTTGTTCTTTGTAGGCTTGGATCCAATGCTTGTTTAATTGATTTGACATCGAGCATATCTATCAGTCTAGTTTTCAATATGGCAGATTCATTTCCTTATTAAGCCTCCTACTTTGCCTTTTTTTGTTTCTGCAGGCACATCTTCCACTCCAGTTCTTCGTGCTCTATCTATGCTTTTAGACCTGCTAGATGTTTTTGTTGAGGTTTTAAATGATGAATATGTTACCTCGTCCTATAGTGGTTATTGTCGTCTTCTTGTTTGTTAAAAAGATCGTGTTTCGATTGATGATACTCAGCTTACTGAAGAAGAATTTCGTCATGTTGATCGTGATCTCTTGGACAATTACTTGCATGTTACCTCGTCAGAGTCGAGTTCTTTTCAACCGGGGGGAAATGATAGAGATCATACATCTACTTTCTGTACTTATGTTAGGCATAAATATAGAAAGTAGATATTTAGCTATTTAATTATTTTATTAGGTGTTATTTAAATTTGAGTAACTAGTTTGATATTTTCCTTTTATGTTTGTTTCTATAATATGCCAATTTACTAGTTTTATCTAAGAATTTCTCTATAAATAAGGTCTTCTACGTTTATTATTTTTCAATTTGATTAATAATAAATAACTATTCAGAATTTCTCTCTCTAATATTTTTCTCTCTCTAAAAGTTCTTCCTCTCCTTCTCTAAATTTTTCTATTGTTCTTCCTAAATTTCTCATTTTGTCTTCTTTCTCTCGTCTCTTCCAAATTTTCACTCTTATTCCACATCAAAATCTTATAATCAAAATCTTAGATATATGCATGGCTCTATTTAATATGAAGTAAAAAATGTTGATCAGAACAAGAGCTCAATCTTCCATCATTTTTATCACATTTTTCAAATTTATTCATTCAATCATATTCTTAAGAGTCATGATTTTCTTTCTTTTGTTGTTTAGAAGGATGCGTGTGAAAAGAATTTGTTTTTTTTTTCATCTATGTAATAAATTTCAAGAAATCTCATTAGATTAGAATTGGGTAATTGACATTTTTTTCTCGTGGGTTTATGTTTCGTGCTGAAATTAATCACAAAGCACCGGCTGCCAACATAACACGCGAGAAAACAATATGGAAAATATTGTTATTCTCCAATTCGTATAATCTTTTTATTGTAAAAGTAGACAATTGTATAAAGCCATAGAAAAACAAAAATGGTTGTGAAACTAGATCTTAAATTTTCAACTAGCTATATTTAGGATGAGTTACATTTTTGGCTTCCAGTAAAAATCCATCTTAATACCAAGAGTACTTAGTTGAATGATAAAGTCACAACTATTCGGAAGGGAATACAACATAGGGCCTCGTTGATGGAGAAACTCATCAGATTACCAACATCTAGAGAATGGCACACCACAAACCCTGCAAACCAAATAACAAAAGAATGAAATTATTGACAAAGAATATATGAGATAATATTTTAACACAAAAACACTAAATAATGTTTGGCATAAAACTATAAACCCTGCAAGCAGTCAAAATTCTCAGCTTAATTTTTGAACACAGGTGGACTAAATGTACGTCCCCTGCCCCCCAAGTAGCCAATTATGCAAATATACTCGCCCTTAAAAATTTAGCAGTACTACCCAACCTTGATCTTGATTCTTGGCTAACGATCGAACTCTTATCTTTTAGTGTGAAAAAAGATCAACTCAAGCATCATTATCTGCTCTTTCTACCCAATGTCCCACATGAGAAGTCGATCTATGTACCTTTAAAAGATAATTGATATTTATTCCACTTAATTAGTATTAACCGCAAAAACATTTACGAAAGAAAAATAAAATAAGCTCATTGCTCAGAAAATTCTTGATGTTTGGATTGCTGCCCTTTATCATATGAGTCACATGAGTATATATATATAGGATAAAAGTAACCGAGCCATATTAGAATATTTGTTGGAGAGAGAGAAGTCTTCAAGGGAGGGGAGGAAAAAAACTGCAAACAGAACTAGACTATAGACTATCTATTACTTTGAGATGACCATTATTAGAATAGACACGTCTACCTAAATCAAGGTTTCAGTAAGATCAGACTAATGGCATGTTTTTATTGTTATTATTATTACTTATTTGTGTTGGAATTAATTACCAAGCAAGAACTGCCAACATAACGAACAAGATAAGTACAAAATCAGAAATATTGTTATACGTTCTCAAAATCAGATTAACTTTTGTATGTAGAAGTAGAGATTTATATTAGTAGTATTAGATTTATATTAGTAACTAAGAATTAAGTTCTTAGTTTTCACAAGTAGCTAGCGTGGATAAGACACATTTTGGAGTGAGTAATTACATCTAAATGGCTACAGTAGCATAGGTAAGAGAGTGATGAAATTGGAGAGTAGAGAGTTTCATTTTGTTGTGAACCAAATTTAAAAACTTCCTTCCAGCTTAACCATGGGGCAGACCAAATATTAACAAGAAGAGAAACTAAATGCAGACACAAGAATTTATAGTGGTTCAATTCCCATTGGGGGAATCTACATCCAGTTGCTGTTGGTGCTAGTAATCCACCATGAAAAAAGAATGAAGGATCACTAGTAGTTTTAGACTTCAAGCAATCAGGACTCTACTCACTTATCTCTCCCAAGATCCTACTACAGAACCCTTTGGTTATTCTAGGATTTTCTCAGGAAAATGCTTAGAGATTTCCAACAGAATTACAAGACAAAGTCTCTTAAAGTATATATAATCAATCAACTAATGTACAGCTCGTAAAACTGACCTTATATATACCAAACAATGACCAGTAACACTGACACTAGTTAACAAGAATATAACTAATTAATACATTCTTGTAACTTACATTTTAACTCAATGAATTTGTGGACCAGACTTGACAAATTTCTGTAAGCAAGTAGCATGAGAGCCACATTGATATATAAACTCATAATCACCACCACCACCACCACCTAGAGAATCGGTATTTGCTTCAAACCAAATAACAGAACCAAACGGAACCTCACAGACAGTCTGACATTCTCTGCCTCTGATGAAACCACCCAGAGAACAGAATCAATATAGTGTAATGCCCCTGACTAAGCCAAATTCGTCCTAGCACCACTGACCCAAAACATACGTGTCTGCCCCGGAAAAGCTTGGTCTAGGCGCAAGATCCAAAACTCGTTCATTTCTGAGATTGACTGGTCATGAAGATCAAGCAGGATCTCTCTTTTGTTCGAATTCATGCCTGCTTAATTATTTAAACCAGATAAAATTAAATAAAAGAAATATGTAGACCGACACCAAATTAATAAACAAGGCAAAAAGAAAAGAAAGGTCTATTAGGTAGCTTTCATTGTTCATTTGCTAATTGCTAACCAATAAACTCTAAAATACAATTTTTAAATGTCAGCAATGTTGAAGAACTCTATAAAACGTGCATGACAAGTAACATTTCCTGGACCTTAGAATGCAAGTTATAAAATATTCATTTGCATGTATGTTCATGAATATTACAATTTATTCATAGTAGCAAAGCAAATATATAGCAGAAACTGCAGAATTAAACTTGTTCTACGAATAGAGACAAACTCTCTGTCATTGTTTCAAGTATTTGTTATGCAAGAACGTGTTTACTCTAACATGTACATTACGCTAGATGCACGATTACCTTCACAATATTCATCAAAGTTGTACCAAGATAAGGCACCGCATAGGATGGAGTCATTACTTTCAGCTGGAATATAGTCAACATCCACTAAGCAATACAGTATCAATACATACTCCTTCTTGCTTCCTGGTGGTCACATTTCATTGTTCCCAATCTTGCAGTAAACCTGAACATCAATATTTAGACTTAACATTTAGAAGTGCAAGAAAGTACAAATTATTTATTTAATCATCTAAGTAGACTCCTATCTAGCCACTGAACCTTTTAGAATTTGACTAAACGCTTCTGGCGGAATTAAATTGGGTCATAAGTATCAAGAACCTACCATCTTGACCAAATTAATTAACTTCTCATCGTGATCTGATGAGTGATCTTATGTGCCTTGTAATTCCACGCTTTACAAAAAGTTTCAGTAGATGAGAAGTTTGGTTTTCAGATTCTGAGATCTGTTTTCTGTGTAAAAGTAGACAATTGTGAAGCCATCAGAAAAACGCTTGCAAAAATGCTAGTAATTAGGAAGAGAGACATTTTGGAGCTGAGTAATTCCATATACACGACGAGAATGTAACAGAGAGACGAACTCACAGCTAGGAGTGGAGAGTTTATTACTTTTTGCTTGAAGCAAATACGACATGGGGCCACATTGACAGAGAAACTCATCATATCACCACCACCTAGAGAATATGACGCAACTGAAGCCATGCAAACCAAATAACAAAAGAAACAATGTATAGACAGAATATCAGAGACAAATGTTTAACAAGAAAAATAACAATTCATAAAGATCAACGCAAATTTATACCCTGCAAAAAGCCAGAACTCCCAGATTTTAGGCTGGCCTAAGCTTTCATAAACTTTGTCAAGTTATTAGACATCTTATCTAGTTTTTATTTTTTTGTCTTCTTATTTTAAAAATAGTGTATTTCATCTAAAAACTATAGAGAGAGATGAGTTTTAGAAATTAGAAAACTAACTAAAGAATGTATTTCAACTAATTTCCCTAAAATAAATATTCATCTTCCTTAGAAAATAAATAAACAAATTTTCTGCAAATAGAAAAAAAAAAAAAAGTCACTAAAGGAATTTTTAAAAGGAAAAAAAAAAGACAAAAAAAAAAGGATGGCATTAAAATCTATTTCCCAGAAATAGAAGAAAAAATATGTTTTTCGCAAATGCAGAGGGAAAAAAAAAAAAAAGGAAACATTAGTGGATAGACTCAAAGAAATAGAAGAAAAAATATATTTTCCGCAAATGGAAAGAAAAAAAAAAAGGAAACATTAGTGGATAGACTCAAAGAAATAGAAGAAAACATATATTTCCGCAAATGGAAACAAAAAAAGGTAAAATTAGTGCATAAACTCAAAGAAAAAGGAGAAACAGAAAAGAAAAGATGGAATTAAAATAAATCTTTCACAAATGGGGGAAAAAAAAATAGAAAAGAACTTATGTAGAAATTTTGATATGTTTCCACTAAAAGCCGGTTAAAGACGCGTTGAGATATACTAGCAGAGAATAGTTGACACGGAATATCTGCTTATAAATGCATCAATAAGAAAGGAGGAGTCTGACCCAAATCGATTTCTTAGTCGAAATCCTAAAACTGCATGCAATTCCTTATCAAAATGGCGATGAAGCGTGTGGCCATCTCCTTATTTCAAGCTCTTTCCTCTTTGTCACCCCTCACTAGGCACCTCCACGTAAGCAAATCTTCTCCCACTTTTGCCTTTTATAATATATATATATATATATATATATGTGTATATTTGCTATGATTTTACGTAACGGATTGGTTTGACATGTGAGAGGAGGAGAAGAAAGATATATTTTTTTATACAAATTTCGATGGAAGTTTTTGTATTAAACACAATATATATAATAGGGTTGTTATTATCAAAAATAAAAAAATAAAAAAACTTTGAATTTTTTTTTATTTTAGCAAAAAAAGATCTTAAATTTTCATTATATTAAATAAAACCTCAAATTTTTTTAATTCTAGTAATAAAAAGCTTGAGTTTCTAATTATATTAACTCGAATTTTGAGATTTTGAAATTCAAGCAAATTAAATGCAAAATAGATATTTAATTAACAAATATACAACGTGATTAAGAACGATTTTATTTTTTAAGTGTTCTATATTAATGAACTATTTTTAAAAATTATTTTAACTAAAAAAATCAATATTTTCATTATAGAATGATATAGTTTTTACCCAACTAAAATATTTATCAATATAAATAACCTCATATAGTCATTTATGACGGTGTATACTAAGAAAAAATGAGACATTTGACTTATTTCGCAGATTAATAATTTGATTCAATTTTATAATCTAAAGATTTTATTTGATATAACTAAAAACTCAAAGTTTTTTTGTTTTGCCAAAATTAAACGAACACAAGATTTTTTTTTTATATTATCAAAAACCCATGGTTTTATTTGCTAAAATTAAAATACTCTAGGTTTTTTCTCTTTCAATAATAAGCCATATAAAATATGGTGACACTCACACTAGGCCACACCATCATTTCAATGGAAATTGAAAACTGAATTATAATCTTGAAAACAAATACATGTAGACGATGAGGGAATGAAAGTAATATTGGTCAAAATCTGATTTGACTATGAAAAAATTGGAAAAGAAAAAGATAAAATAAAAAAAGATTTTTTTGAAAAAAAAGAAGAAGTAAAGGCCAATTGTCACTTGCAATGGTTCATATTGTACATTTGTAACTCATGGCCATGGATCATGCTTACCAAATTGCTCCCAAAAAGAAGGCGTTCAATAAAATTAACCTGAAGTGGATTTGAGACTTGTACGGTTGAAATTTACTGAAGGGTAATGATTATGACTCTTGGCAATACCAACATTTAAATGAAGAATTCAAGCCCTTTTCTTTTTCTTTTCTTTTTTTTTCCCCACCAGTATATCTAACTCCCTTTAATTACGTTTCAAGGAAATCTCAAAAAAAAAAAAAAAAAAAATCAAACTACGTCAATTTCTGACGATTCTATCATATAATATTTGATTGATCTATTTATGTTTTACAAATATGATAGGCTATATCCAATTTATATATTCCTAATCTTATTTCTATTTCCTAGTATACATCAGTATTCAAAAAACCAATTTAAATTAAAGAGTCGGCATAATTTTTCTTCAGCTAAACAAAAACTGTTTGTTTTCAAATCTGACAATTATTTGGAAATGGTGCTGCCAAACGAAAATTTTTAGATTTCAAAGGTTTTGGATGCAGTTGTTAATTGTTTTCTAAAGTAAAATGTAGTTGGATTGTAAAGACTTACTTTGAACATGTTGAATTGTATTTCAAATTGAAGGTTTATTAAGACGAAGGTAGGTATTACTGAACCACATTAAATCGCTTGTCTTATCTTTTATTACTTTTAATTATGCATTGTAATATGTATATATATATACATTTTTTTTTCCTTATTGAAACAACAGGCTACTGCTGGCAGCAAAAAGATAGTTGGGGTGTTCTACTACAAGGGCAATGAGTATGCTAAGCTGAACCCCAACTCAGGCATAGGTGACTGGCTGGAATCACAAGGCCATCAGTACATTGTCACTGATGACAAAGAAGGACCCAACTCTGTTTAGTATATGTAGTACTACTGGACAATGCAAGTACATGAGATCTTCTTTAATTGAACAATATATATATATATATATGTATTACTCCTTAATACAGAACTGGAGAAGCATATTCCTTATCTGGAAGTTCTCATAACTACCCCATTCCATCCCGCCTATGTAACGGGATGTAATGTGGTCTCAGTAGCAGAGGATGAGCTCATGAGAATACTCATTCTTGTCCGAAACTTCGTACCTGGTTATAATAACCAGGTTGTCAATGGGGACTGGAACGTTGCTGGCATTGCTTACAGAGCTCATGATCTGGAGGGAAAGACAGTTGGAACCGTTGGCGCTGGACGCATCTAATTCAGCGGTTGAAGCCTTTTAACTGTAATTTGTTGTATTATGACAGGATAAGGATCGACCCGGAATTGGAGAAGGAAAAAGGTGCAAAATTTGAGGAGGATCTTGATGCAATGCTCCCTAAATGTGACGTAGTCGTCATCAATATACCTCTCACTGGGAAAACAAGGTATTCATTCCTTCATCTTTCTCACACTCTTATCGCGTATATATATATACTTGATAATATATATCAAAGTTAACAATATCTAGTTGATTATTATACAGACGACTGTTTGATAAAGAGAGAATTTCAAAGTGTAAGAAGGGTGTTCTGTTTGTGAACAACGCTCGAGGAGCAATCATGGACACGCTAGCTGTTGTTGATGCATGCAACAGTGGACACATTGCAGGTAATTAATAACCCCAATAACTTACTCAAGTTTAATGAATTATAATCTTAACATATGGCTCCTACTGGCCTCAATATACCAACCCGTTTAAACTTTTGTCTATGGGATTCATCTTGATATTTTCGATAATTCAGGTTACAGTGGTGATGTTTGGCACTCACAACCAGCTCCAAAGGACCATCCATGGCGTTACATGCCAAACCTAGCCATGACTCCTCATATTTCTGGTACCACAATTGATGGACAGGTACATTTTTCTTCTTTTTATACATTTGTACTCTTCCTAAATGAATCTTCTGCTTCCATTTTAGTACTTTGTTATATGTACTCAAAAACAATCACACTGGAATTTGTTCAGTTGCGATATGCGGCTGGAGTGAAGGACATGCTTGAGAGGTACTTCAAGGGAAAAGATTTTCCTGCACAGAACTACATTGTCAAGGAAGGTGAGCTAGCCAGCCAGTACCAGTGATTTCGAACCTATGCTTGATTAAAAATTATAAAATATTTATCATGTTAGTAATTCTGTTAAATTATACACAGATTTGAATGGAAGGACAACTTTGCATGAAACAAATAAGAGAATTTTTGCAACAAAAACTAAGGGGTAAAACCGTATAGAACGAATAGTTCAAGTGGGAAATACGCAATTTGTGCTTCCGCATTATATTTAACTATAAAGATGCATGATGTTATTAGCTGATATATATATATATATATATATATATATATATATATATATATGTATGTTTTTATAAATATCTATAAAAAAAAATCCAATCGAGAAACATATTCCATTTTTCTTTTTTTCGGGGAGAACTTTATTTCTATTGCTGAATCCTACAATTTTTGATAGACAGGAAACTCCATGCTAGATAGCTCCTCCGGAGGGAGAATTGATTAAGAAATTGATTTGTATGCAATTATATACGTGCTGTTTGGTAATATTTTTATTTTTTATTTTTTTAAACACAAAAATGACAGTAATTTTTCTTATTTTGTTTTTTACATTTCAAAAACAAAAATGTGTTTGGTGCCAATGTTGTACTTTTTGTTTTCTAAAATAAAAAATAAATAAATATATACATATTTGGTAACTAGCACTTTTTACTTTTGAAATTGAAAATAAAAGGGGAGAGTAATAAAGGAAAAAGGAAAGAGAAAATAGGAGAGAGGAAAAGTGGTATTTATCTAAATAAATTTCATAAGTTGTATTTTTCAAAATAAAAGTTTTAAAAGTGATAAATTTTGGGAAATTGTTGAAAAATAATTATCAAATTTTACAATTATATTTTGAAAAATACTATTTTAAAAAATATTACTTTTAAAAATATTTAGAAAAATACCACTTTTACATGATGCTAGAGAGATAATAACAAGAGAAATAATGATGAGAGAGAAAATGTTAAGAGAAATGATGATACGAGTCTCGATATATTTGACTTTTGATACTAGCATTCCTATAAAATTGTTTAAAAAAAATTGAAAATAAGAAATTTTTGTTTCCAAAATTTTAAAAATTTTGTTGTCAAATTAAAAAAATGAAAAACAAAAGTAGTTTTATCAAACATAATTTTGAAAAGTATTTCTATTTTTTTGATTAAAAAAGTAAAAAATTGTTTAAATAAATGGTTATCAAACAAGTCCATAACAATTTGATTAAGAAGTTTCTCAAATGGAACTTCTGGACTAATGTAATCTTTCTCTTGATTCTCAGTATTGAACTACATGATACGTGGGTACCTCTCTTTTAACCACAAACATGTGATGCTAATGCTCTAAAAAAAAAAAAAAAAAAAAAAAAAAAAAATTTCCTGGTGATGAAATCTGTATTTCTCACAATGACAATTGTTTATTAATGTTCACAAGTTTTCTCTATGATTGCTCTATGAAACTTTTCTATTTGTAATAGAGCTATTAGGCGTTCACGAATTATTAAAACACGATATTTTATTGTTAATAGTAATAATATATTTACTGTGAACAAACATGGCGGGACTCGAGAAGGTGTCCTTGCACATGCACAGTCCACATAGGTCTCGAGTCTACGCACCTATCTGTGCATGGTGTGGTAAGTTGCCCTATGGCACACCTATGAGTACCCGTGTTACCCACGCCTTATGTGCACATAATGTCCACATATATGCCTACACGATGCCTATACCTAGTCGAGGAATTTTGTTTATATTTGGAAGTATTTTTATTCAGATGTCTGTGGTCAAATACCCCATATTTAAGAATAAAGGGGAAATGGTTGTATTTTGAAAACAATATAGTTTTCTTTGAATTATGTCATATGCTTGCTAGCAAAAATCATATTTTTTTATTCCTAAAAAAGCTAAAAGCTAACAATGCTCCTTAGCAGGATGACCTGAGTGCCTATGGAGTGGGTGCATATGGAGAAGGCCTTCGCCACCAACAAGATAGGGGTTAGGCTATGTACTCTCTTGCCCTATTATTGATAACATGAAACTTTTTTATATTCAATACATTGCTTATTTGTTGTCTCGATATGCTTGCTTACTATGTGATTACCGTTTCGAATATGCTTACTTTATACTTGCTTAATGCTATATGATTGCTCGTTGCACGCGTATTGTATGTGCGATGTGGCTAACTAATATGTTTGTTTACATATAGGCTTAAGTTCTACACTGATTTATTAGCTTAGAGCACCAGTAAGTGCCGCACATCCTTCGTACTTCGGTGTACCAAAGAGGCACCCCTGACATATGGCATAGGCCACTAGCCCAGTGCTGCTCTCCTTTTGAGGCAAAGGCCTAATCATCCGGCCCTTTTTTGATTTAAATTGCAATCCAATTCTATTAAGTCATGAATTAAAAAATTTCAAATGCTTTAATATGTTTTATAAAATTCTAAATTTACTTAGAAAAATATTATTTTTAAATGTACTTAAAAGCATACCATTGTTTTATCATTATGGGGATTACATGAGGTAATTAGTTGAGTTACCTGAGGTAATCAGTTATGTTACCTCAAGTATCCATAGGAAAGTCTTAATTTATGAACAAAAAAAGTGTTATTTGTCTAAATACATTGCTAAAGTATTTGTCTAAGTAAACTTTTAAAAAATGGTGCTTTTTAAAAACTCAGGGATTTTGGGTTTTTTTACAGAAATCTAGGCCCATAGGGTCAATATTCGAAAAATCCTAAATGGGCTAATTTTTAAGAAAATTCCAATTTAAAAAATATCACTTTTGATTTTTTAATAAAAAAATATCACTTTTAATAAAGATTTATAAAAGTACCAATTTTCTTTTTAAATTGGTATTTTCCAATGATACTCGAGGTAACTAGTTGAATTACTTTAAGTAACTAATCTAATTACTTGAATTAACGAATCAAGTGTAATTTGACAGATTATTCAAGTATCTCACCAATTAATAAAAACTGATAATTTTATAAATAATTTTAAAATTAATATTTTTCTAATTAAATCGGGGATTTTTCAATCAATTTAAAAAATTTGGGATATTTCATTTTTTTAAAACTTTTACCATAAAAAATCTAATTTCCTTAGGAATTTTCGAAAGAAATTAGCCCATCCGGATTTTTCAATCTTTGGACTTTGGGGTTGCATTTCCGTAAGAAGCTACTGAAATGAAGAATCTCACAGCCTTACATTGAAAAATTCTCGTTGAACACATAGAACAAAACCCAAAACACCAATAACCAAAAATGGTAATTTCTAATCACATTGAACAAGAACGAACATCCTTTATTTTACTAGGCTTCATTCCTGCCACTAAACTGAGAAATCACTGCATGAAAATCAGTGTGTATTCTTGTATTTATTTATTTTTAACTGATCATTTCCTCTGATTTTCTCTTATAATTAAAAATGTATCTTGCATACATGTTTGGAAATCTTTGAACATCTCGGCAAGTAAACTAGTAATCAAGAAGAATATAGAATGGCTCATTTTAACATTCTCAAGCCTGGGATGCATTTCCTTCTTTTCTTATCCTCTCCCCTTCACAACAATGAGCTGGCTAGTTTCAAGTAACTTGTCACAGAATTGGGCTTAATTTTTGCTAGAAAGAGGTTTGGATGACTTTTGCTAGAATTGGGCTTAACTTTTGAGTCATTCTCATTCTTCTTAAACCCCTTTTCTTTTACAATTCTTTTCATTAAGATCAGTAAACATGACCCTCATTTATACAGAGGAGGACTAGTAGTTTATGGAAGAAATTTAAAAAAAAAAAAAAAAAACCAAAAGACGGCGCCAATCCTCACATGGACTGGGAATCTTGAACTTAATACAAGATTTAAATGTAACAACTACATAATATATAAATATTATATGTTATACAAAAATATATTAATATAATGAAAAAAAAGGGATTTTAGTACTCTTTGCAATGTTGATTTTAGGCTGTCCAATAACTTTCGAGCACATGGCTCAGAGAAGATTGAAAAGGGGAACTGGGGAAGTTGCTACTCTAAGAACAGGTTATGCTAAAATAGTCCAATTTGATGGCCTCGTGAGTGCATCTGACCTGGAAGGTGTCTTCAAACTTTCCATATAAATGTTTGTTGGGTCAACGAAACAAAAATAAGCATTTTTAATTGGTAATGTCAATCGAGTTAGGAAATCTTATGTAGATTACTTCGTCGGTAACAAATATTTTTGAAGTCAATAATGATTTTTTAGTATGTTTACTTGTGAAATAATCTGTCCCTTATAGTTGAAGTATGGAAAAATGTTCGAGCTTGAAAAAAATTGCTCATGATATCTCCTTCAAACAATTCATTATGCCCAGCTCGAATGGAGTTGGCCACATTGGCATAATGGCATATATATGCCTTTAATGCAATAGAGCGTAGTATTTGATAGAGACAACCTAATAAGGTCAAGAAGAAGAATCATATTATGAAAACAGTGTTGAAAACTTTAACCAAATTTATTCAACTTACGAGGGAATGGAAATTTGAAAGACATATGCTAATTTTAAACTGCTAAATACCAATCCCAGTCCTAACAAATAGAATTATAGATTAATGTGTTTATTCAATTTATTGCTCGTAATATAACCATCAAGTCGTAGCTGACAATTCACCTGTGCTCTTATAATCCTTTTTATTAGGAATGAAAAATTGCTCATATTACGAAATATAAAAAAAAAAAAAAAAAAAAAAAATTAAAATAATGGTTGGTGGCTCCAACGTTATGCTTTCTAAGTATCAAGAAATTCTTAATGTGTATAAACATCTCCCATCATGTAAGCCTCTAGATTTGACCTTGGGAATTCTAGCATTCCCTAAAAATAATGTGATAAAATTTTCAATCCTATCACCTATGCCTCCTCCTAGAAAAAGGAAACATGTAGAGTATTTCATTTTCTTTGATAATGTTTTCTTTTTATTAATTGGAAGGCAAAGTCGTGATTCTGCATCTTTTCAAACTTACAATTAGGGAATATTGTTCTTTTTGGACCTATTTTTGATAAGGAGTGTATGACTTTTCCGGAATTCTTTTTTTGTTGGAACTTAGAAGACTTTGTTACAAGATACATTCGAAGATAAAAATAAAATTCTACTTGTCTAATATTCATATGAAAGAAAAAAAAAAAAAAAAAAAAAACACACACACACCCATTAACAAAAAGGATGACCAGTCAACTTGGAATAGTGCCTATTATTCTATGGTACATATGACACAAACACTCGAACAAAACGCGTTTTCGGACATTATTACAGTCAAAAGCTGGCCTTTAGAACAAGAAGAAGAACAATGCAAACAAACCAATACAAAAGTTCAACAACTACAAAAGTCCACTAAGCCACCTTCCCACTATTCAACGGCATCAAATACCAAAAACCCAGAATTTATACTCTCTTCTTATGAACCCAAACCTCAAATTTTTTTCCTGATCCTCTGAGTCTCAGAATAATGAAATCAAATTAATGACCAGTCAAACAACAACAAACCACCATGGCTGATATTAATGACAAATTCTCTGTGGAGAACTCAACCAGGGCTGCAACAAACTCAACCTCAACCTCAACCTCAACCTCAACCTCAAGCTCAGATGCTTTGACCACCACGCTCTGTAACTCAATCCAAGCTCTGGGTCGGGGCTTTGATGTCACCTCTGATATTAGGCTTCTTTACTGTAAAGGGGCACCTGGGTCGAGGCTTTTGCAGCTTGATGAGGCTCAAACCAGGGATCTTGTTCTCCCTAATGGGCTTGTTGTGCTCAGTGTTCCCCTTGATATTGATTGCTCTCCAGGCAAGACAACCACTGAGAAAGTTCCTGTTTGCAACTTCGATGAGGTACTACTTCTGTTTTGATTTACTAGGTTTATGTTTCTTCTTGATTTGGATTCTGTTCTATTTCCAAAAGTGAAATCTTGAAAGTGTTTGCTTAGATTGTTATTTGAGTAAGTCTAGAACTTGATTTTGATTGTGGGTATTGGGTTACAAGGATTCTTGTTTCTGTTTCTTTCATTGTTGATTTGGTTGCAATTTCGGTAAGATGAGAGTTTAAAGGTAACGTGGTCCTGATGTTGAGAATTTTGTATTCATTGTTATATTTGGTTAAGAATTGATATTACCATAGCTGGCCTATGTCAAGCCTACCGCTATGGACGATATATTGTTTGATATCCTAGAGTTCTTGGGCACTTTTCAGTGCTGTTTCTTTTAATTAACACTTTTGAGGATTGATCAAATTTCTTAACTCCGACATTGCGTTGGGCAGGACAGAATTGTCATTCTAGAAGCTCTTGTACTGACAATTGGTGTCTTTAAGAACTTCATTGTCTCATTTCCAATTGTGAAAAATACTGTCTTATTCTTCTTTTGGGATGCTAGGTTGAGATTGTTTACTGGGTGCTTACTAGTGACCTGATGTTGTCGATGCTTCTAATGTGTCTCTCGTGAATGGTTTTGTGAAATGATATGCTTTGATGCTCTTGGTTGCAAATTGATATGGATAACAGATGCTAAACCAATAGCTATTCAGTTCTAAAGTACATTTTTTGTACAGATAGGTGAACACCTATGTTTTTGCTGATGAATTTCTTTGTTAATAGTCATCATTGTTAGGTAATGAACATTAGGAGCTGTAGTCAGGAACTTATTGACTTTCCCTAAAAGTGCTTTATTTGTTGGAATGAGATGGGCTGAAGTTTTAGAACATGCCTTGAGTGTTCTCAATGTTCTTTAATGCATGCTTCATCATTATTCCTTTAGTGATCAACCTAGATTTTGGACTTTCTCCCTCTATGTTTGGTAGGATGGAAGAATGTTAGGAAGGAAGGAGAGGTACATTACCTTGGGAAGGCAGATGAGGGAAGAATGAGAGCACACTTTCTTTTGTTGTGTTTTGTATGAGAAGGAGAGAAGATTGAAATCCTCTCTTTTTGGTATGAGGGAGAAATGGAAGGACGGAGAAGATTTTAGTTGTATAGTAACTATTTTACTACTTGATTTTGAAATCCCTACTAAAATCTCTCCAATTTGGAGGGATTGAAAGTTGGTTAAATTGAGGATTTGAAATCCATTGCCTAATCCCTTCCTTCCTACCAAACAACCACCATAGCCCAAAACCATTCATTTATCCACCTACCCCTACCTCTCCTTCGTTCCATTTCTCCCTTCTATCAAAAACACTCTAAAAGGAATAATGATGAAGCATGCCTTAAAGGTTTGTGATGCCTACATTCTTTGCTGATCTCTTCTTAAGTTTTAGATATCAAAAGTGATATATATTTTTTCTTTTGCCCTGTTTTCTGGAAAAGTCTTTTGACAGTATTTTGAGATCTTCTGCAACTTTGACCTTTATAGCCCTAATAAGGAGGTAAAGGGCAAGCAACCACATAGAAATGTTCGCATACTGAGTGACTACTTGAGCAGTAAAGAGGGAGATACATAATAAGATTTTATCATCTCTTTTTTTTTTTTTGTGTTTTTATACGAGCTGCATTGTACCATTCAACTGTTCAATGCATTAAAGAGTAAATTATGTATTTTGGCTGAAATTGCTGGATTTTACTATGTTGAAAATTCCTGAACTTTTGAGTTCCATATCCTGTTGTTGTACTCCACTTCTGTGTTTAAGATCTATATTATCTTTAACTTTTGCAGCTGGAATTTCCCCGTGTTTTGTTATTATTATTATTCAAAAAAAATAAACTGCATATATATTTTAACTTAATTGTTGAATTATCATTGTACTGAGGTTATTTCTTTGGTGCTTGAAATATCAGATGGCAGAATACTTCAATAAGAAATCTGGTATATCCGGCAACATTCCCCTTGGAAGCTTTAATGCCATGTTCAATTTCACTGGTTCTTGGCAAGTTGATGCAGCAGCTACCAAATCCCTTGCAATGGTTGGGTACCTAATTCCTCTTTTTAGAGTTAAACTAGAAAAGTCAAATTTAGATTTGCGTGAAGATATTAAGCGAGCTGTTCCTTACTCTTGGGATCCATCATCATTAGCAAGGTGAGCAATTTTGATTTATTGTGGTGATTTAGAAGACTTTGATATATAGTGTCAACTAAGTTAATAGGCTATTATCTTTGAATAAGCGAATATGCTTCCTTATAAAAGTAATAGGTATGGGGGAGGGATCATGTTTTAATCAAGCCAAATTTCTAAATAACGTACATAATTTAAATGCCTTCTTTGATAGTAATATTACTAGCAACGTGCCAAAATGGTGCACTGGAAAACTATGGTGTGAGCTGTTCAAGAAAATGGTGGGGTTGTGATCAAGTATAAGTATATGAACCTTTGTACTTTGAGATTTTAGTAAGTTCCTGCAAAACAAGAACTGTTTATGTCCCATGAAATTTGATAAAGGAATGGCCCCTTGAAATCAAAGCAGTAGTTCTTATTCCAAAACATTTAAACACCAGAATACAGACACCGTTTCCATATTTAATCATGTAGAAGAGATATAATGCTGTGGTCTAGCAATTTATTGGCTGGATCTTGTATTTGATTTGGAGAATAATTTGGTCTACAAGTTGACAATCATTTTCCACTGATTTATTTTCTTTTCATTTTTGCAGTTTTATTGAGAATTTTGGTACCCATATTGTTACATCCGCAACAATTGGTGGAAGAGATGTAGTTTACATAAGGCAGCACCAGTCATCTCCTTTGACAGCGTTGGACATTGAGAATTACGTGAAAGACATGGGTGATCATAGGTTTGACCCAAAAAGCCAGTCAACTGCTGGCCCATTTAAATACAAAGATAAGGTTAGTATCTTTTAACAATTTTCTGATTATGAAAAAATCAGTATTAAGATGTGGTTCAATTTCCTACTCTTTCACAGGAGGAGCCTTATTTTACTGTTAGTGTTTCGTAATTCTATCCTCTGCCCTATTCTTCAAATAGTTTGCATACAGCCTTTTCTTCCCCCTCCAATGTAGTTCCTGTTTGTTGTTAATATATCTGGATTTTGCCCAAAAAATTCCTTCATAATTCAATTTTATGCGGCAGGATGTTACTGTAATTTTTAGGAGACGAGGGGGAGATGATCTTGAGCAGAGTCATTCCAAGTGGGCAGAGACTGTGGGGTTAGCACCAGACGTGATAAACATGACATTCACTCCCATTGTTTCTCTACTTGAAGGAGTACCTGGAATAAAGCATTTAGCTCGTGCAATTGAGTTGTATCTGGCGTGTAAGATACAAACTAAAACTTACATTTTTTATTATCCATAATGGTTTAATATGATAATTGAGAATAATTTTAATTCCTATACATTATGTTATAAACCTGACACCATGTTTCATTTGCTTTTTGGTTAATTTGCTTGTCGTCGTCAGGGAGAGTGCCAACTAGAAATATGAAGTATCACGTTTATATGGTTTATTAAATTTATACTCCATTCTTACCAGAAGAAGGGCTTAGGTTTCAGCTTGAAATGGTTTATGGTCTTTGTTGTACTTGGATTTTTACCTTTTATTTCAAAGTAAACTCTTATCTTTTTGTATTTGTATTTGGTTTTTTGTTTTTCTTTTGTTTTGTTTTTTAAATGGTCAAAGTATCACTTGCTGCTGCCCGCCAACCATTGTTAGAGATGTCTGCTGGATGATAGCAGTTGCTGAAATTCAGTCAGCAAATGCTGGCAGTCGCAACTGGCAAGTCTGATTTGGGTCGGTGGGCAGCAGTTGGTGATATGAGAAAGCTTAATCTCATTAAGTGTGATGATAAATTCAGAAGAAATTAATTCTTTTAGAAGAAAAATACATTTAAAGATCTTGTACTTTGTCCACTAAGTGATCTAGTACTGGAAAAAGAAAGGATCCTTTGTTGACAAATTAGTCATGTTGACTTCTCATTGGAATGTTTTCTTGATGATAGGTCAAAAAATGTAAATATTTTAGACAATCAGGCCAAACAAAAAGTAAAACTTTTGGAGAAATACAACCTACTTTGACTTTTCTCTTGTGAAAGTATGTCCATAAGGTCGTCCTGTTGGCATGTTTGCGAAAATTTTTGATAGTTGAAAATATGTAGTTAAATATTTTGGTCTTTTAGTTTAATGTCATATCATATTCTATTTTGGAATTCTTATCTTCATATTTTTCGTTATACTTAGCGTAGTTCTAGCAGTTGAGATTTGTCATTGTCTTATTACCAGACAAGCCACCTATTGAAGATCTTCAGTATTTCTTGGATTTTCAAATTGCTCGAGTTTGGGCTCCAGAGCATAATAACTTGCAAAGAAAGGAGCCTGTATGCTCATCTCTTCAGTTTAGCTTGATGGGTCCCAAGCTTTATGTCAGCCCTGAACAGGTACGTCTCATAGTCTGAAGACTACTCTTAATGTTTATGGTAAAAAAAAAGGGGAAAAAATCACATTTCCGGTTTTATCAAAATAGATTCAAATTGGAGGGAAGAAAAGAATTAAGCATGCTACTTGAATAGTGGGGAAAATTATGTTAAAAGAAGCTGGAAACTAATAGAATGCACTGACCACCATGAAATGTGCGGTTTCTGGTGACCTGGATGTGAAGTTTCAGGCTGTCTTCACAAAATCATGAATAAGTTCAAAGCTAATAACAGCGATCTTCCTAAGATTACGCTCCTTCCAAATTTTCTTTATCAAAGACTGTATCACCTTTGTTGCGTCTAAATTTTCTTTATAATGAATAAGTATTTATGCTGGTTGAGCTATAAATGACCTATTATTTTGAATTAAGAGTCTTTATATTTGTACAGGTAACGGTAGGCCGTAAGCCAGTCACTGGGCTCAGACTTGGCCTAGAAGGCATCAAACAGAACCGACTTGCTATTCATTTGCAGCATTTAGTGTCGCTTCCTAAGATCCTCCAACCACACTGGGACACACATGTGGCCATCGGTGCTCCCAAGTGGCAAGGTCCAGAGGAGCAAGACAGCCGTTGGTTTGAACCAATTAAGTGGAAGAACTTCTCCCATGTAAGCACTGCACCAATTGAGTACACAGAGACAAGCATAGGAGACCTATCTGGTGTTCACATCGTCACTGGAGCGCAGCTTGGTGTTTGGGATTTCGGCCCCAAAAATGTCTTGCACCTCAAACTCCTATTCTCCAAAGTTCCGGGCTGCACAATAAGGCGGTCTGTTTGGGATCACAGCCCATCTGCCCCATCTTCTGTGCAAAAGTCTGATGGATCTTCTTCTTCAAACGTAAACAACAGAACCACAGATGATAAAAAGGAAGATGGCTCAACCCAAACTGGAAAACTGGCAAAAATTGTAGACATGACAGAAATGTCGAAGGGTCCGCAAGATATTCCTGGTCATTGGTTGGTCACGGGTGCCAAACTTGGAGTAGACAAAGGAAAGATTGTACTGCGAGTGAAGTACTCCTTGCTGAACTACTGAGCATCTTTTACATTTTGTAATTTTAGGCTTTCTCAATAGGAATTTTTAGACAAGCATTCTTTGCACAGGCAGTCCCGTTCTGTACATCTTGTTCATTTTGTTTGTAAACCGTCTTCAGTTGCTAGTCACAATCATTGTTTGTCTGAGAGTTTTCCTTCCTACAATTTGTTTGCTAGAAGATACAGATTGTAATATTGAGTAATAATAGTCGAGTTGTTGAAGTTGATATATTTACACACACAATGGTATGATAAAAATTTACCCATTTGATGATAATGGTAAGAGTTACAACGACAGAGTTTTAATGTATATATTTACCATCTGTTTAAATGCACTATTGCAAACGGCTTGGATCTGTTAAACGAATTATAAGATAGATTTTTACGTACACTCACATATACAAATATACACATATATGTATGGCTTTGGATACGGTCTCATGATTGTTGCCGTCACATATTTATGCCATTTCACAACACATTTTTCTCAATCTATATTGGAGAAATGTGTATAGATTGGGAAAAATGTAGTCTGAATTGACAAAATCATGTGATGGGATCAGACCTTGAACGCGACTACATGAAGACTACATTCATGTACTATGTGTACGTATATATATATATACACATATGTATATATATATATTGAGGTCGACAAATGGTAACCTGATCTGATTCTTTGGAGAGGTTCTTGACTTAAAGAGGCAAGTGGGCACTGTGACAATTGTGACTGCAGCTTTATACTAGTAGTCAATACGAAGCAATGCACCTATTAAATATGAAATAATGACAGTCTGTAATCCCTCGTTATTTCCTTCTTGCTGTTTTTCTCTTCATCTTTAGGCCAGAAAACTCGTAGAAATTATAAATGTACACTAGACCAAGTCCTGTGTGTTCCCTCCAAACACACATGAACAACCATAGTCCGTGGTTCAGACTGTATAGACGACTAATATATCGAGTAAAAATATCTCAAAACTGGGGACAGTGCAGATCCCACTGAGCCTGGACCGAGTATTGCTAAAAGGCATGATTGTTACTTACTACTACCGTTATATTTTTACATCAATGTGTAAACAGTCACGTAAAGAATAAGATAAATAATAAGTAAGACAACATATATATGTCCCTTTTTTAATAGACTTTTGTATTAAACTTTAGACACTTGACATGTAATCTTCAAGTGCTTGTCAGCACTTTGTCTAAATTTTGCCTAAACGACAACATGTAAGTCCTTTCTTTTTTTCTTGTTTATAAGTGGACCCACCCAGCTGTTGGACTATGGAAATGGGGACATATAAATTAGTAGTCTCTGTTACAATGACATTTAACAATGGTTTATGAATTTTCAAACTTATGTCATGACAACCTGGCATCTATATAATAGTAACTGCCTAAAGTGATTGGTAGTAACGGATGAAGAAAGTGGCACATGCTTGTGTCCAAGAGCAAAGAGGTTCATCTCCACTACTCAACGAGAGATTTTGTTGGAACCCTGTTGGATTTTGGTGCATATACACTGATGCTGTTTCTACTAGATCACTGTTCAAATGCTGATCTGGTCAGTTAAGAAAGCACAAACACAAAAATGCCACCTTAATGCGCAATTCATGACCGGATAGATATTCATCTTTCTTTTTCAATATCTAGGTGCATAGATTTTTCCTTTTTAATGAAAAGACGAGCTATAAAAGGGACTAGAAGCATCTTAATTAAGCTGACACGTAACTAATTCTGCAATTTAAAGCATGACAAATGTTGTTAAAAATAAAATAAGGGAACAAAAAAGAGTTACAATGTGAAAAACCACAAAAACGACCTTAAAAAGGCAACATAAATAAAGGAATAACATCTCCAATAGGGTATCTATATAAGACATGCCAAATAACAATTATGTTAAAGAATTACCAAATGATAATTGACAAAAAAGATGAAAAATAAGAACACATAGATTTAAGTGAAAACCCTAATCGAGAAAAATAACTAGCAGAGAAAGAAATTTCACTATGTCGAAAAATAAGGTACAGAAAGTGGAGTTTTACACGATCAAGTCGAAAATATATATAATCTCAAAACCTTAAAATACATATGTGTACGGACGAAAACTGTACGGATAAAACGGTCTAATAAAATAGGTCCATATCGCGGGGGCCTATCGGCCTGATCCCTCCGCTTCCACTACAGATCTCAAAATTTCTCCCAATTACAAAAATGCCACATATGTCGCATCGCGAAGTTTTCGGACCAGGGCAAATAGAATTCGAGTCACGAACTCTAACAATCTCCACCTTGACACGAATTCTAATTAAGGAATAACTCTAATTTTCGACAAAAAATATATTCTCCACCTCTTCCACAAAGAAGGCAAAATTCAGTAAGTAACACCAACCAAGTCTAAGCAATATTTAAACTTGTCTCCAGGAAGTGTCTTAGTTATCATATCAGCAGAATTATCATGAGTACTAACTTTGCTCACAATTATATCATCTCGAGCAATAATATCACGAATAAAATGATACCGCACATCAATGTGCTTAGTCCTCTCATGAAACATCTGATCTTTTGTGAGAAAAATAGTACTCTGACTGTCACAAAAGATTGTGGTCAATTGTAAGTCTTCACTGAGTTCACTAAATAATCTTTTCAACCAAATAACTTCCTTACACGCTTCAGTAATAGCCATGTATTCAGCCTCAGTAGTTGATAATGCAACTGTAGTCTGTAAAGTAGCTTTCCAACTGATAGCACAATCACCAATGGTGAAAATATACTCAGTGAGAGATCTTTTTTTATTAAGGTCTCCAGTAAAATCAGA
The DNA here is from genome assembly GCA_002914805.1 of Parasponia andersonii. NCBI lineage: Eukaryota > Viridiplantae > Streptophyta > Magnoliopsida > Rosales > Cannabaceae > Trema > Trema andersonii. The sequence continues at coordinate 581,900 of JXTB01000192.1, read as the reverse complement.
ATCAACATATCCAATAACTCCACTTTTAATTCTCCCAAATTACAAACAAGCATCAGTAGAGCTATGTAAGTATCTAAAAATCCACTGAACTGCTTTCTAATGTTCTTTACTAGGATTCGTCATGTATCTACTAACAGCGCTGACTGCATATGACAAATTTGGACGAGAACAAACCATAGCATATATAAGAGATCCCATTGCACTAGAATATGGAACTCGAGACATATAATCAATCTCATCATCTGATTTTAGAGATAAAATAGATGAAAGTCTGAAATGAGCCGCTAATGAAGTACTAACAGGTTTAGCATTCTGCATATTAAATCTGTACAGAACTTTCTCAATATACCATTTTTGACTTAGGTACAATTTACCTGCCTTTCTATTTCTCAGAATCTCTATTCCAAGTATCTTTTTTGCTGTTCCTAAATCTTTCATCTCAAACTCCTTACTAAGCTGGTTTTTGACCTTTCTAATCTCTTCTTTATTCTTGGCTGCTATCAACATGTCATCGATATATAAGAGTAGATATATAAAAGACCTATCAACACTCTTTTTAAAGTAGACGCAACTATCATAGCTGCTTCTCTTGAAATCATGAGTGGTCATAAATGAATCAAACCTCTTATACCACTATCTGGGTGACTGTTTCAGGCCATACATAGATTTCTTCAATAAGCACACATAGTCCTCCTTTCCTGAGTCTATAAAATCCTCTGGCTATTCCATGTAGATGTTTTCTTCAAGTTCTCTATGTAAGAATGCTGTCTTCACATCTAACTACTCAAGCTCAAGATCATGCATAGCCACAATACCAAGTAAAGCTCGAATTGAACTATGCTTTACAACTGAAGAAAACACATCTATAAAGTCTACGCGTGGAACCTGACTGTAGCCCTTTGCAACTAGTCTCCCCTTATACCTGGATTCTTCAATTCCTGGTGTTCCTTCTTTCCTTTTGTAGACTCATTTGCAGCGAACAACTTTCTTATCTCTAGGTAGTTTCACCAAGTACCATGTGCCATTCTTATGAAGTGATTCCATCTCCTCTTGCATGGCATTCATCCATTTCCCAGAGTCATTACAACTAACTGCTTCTGCATAGGTAGAAGGTTCTTCACTAGAATCTATATCTTCAGCCACATTTAAAGCATAGGCAACTAGATCGGCCTCAACATACCTTTGTGGAGGTCTAATATCTCTTTTAGGCCTGTTTTTAGCAATAGAATATTATGGTGACGCTGGTGGTGGCAATAGTGGTGTAGAGGATACTGACTGAGATATAGATGCTAGTGTAGATTCTAACCCAATCTCAAGCTCCACCTGAGTTTTTGATTTCTGCTGATGTTTACTACTAGAATCTCTAAGAGACAAATCACAAAGTATAGCAGATTAATCAAAAATAACATCTCTACTCATTATAATCTTCCGAGTTTCTGGATCCATAGCTTATATTCTTTAACACCAGCCTTATAGCCTAGAAAGATACACTTCATAGATCTTGGTTCTAACTTTCCATTATCAACATGAGCATATGCAGGACACCCAAATATCATTAAATCAGGATAATTAGCAGGAGTACCAGACCATATCTCTTCTGGAGTCTTTTTCTCAATAGCAGTTGAGGGAGATCGATTAATCTGAAACAGGCTGTAGAGGCAGCTTCTGCCCAAAAAGACTTAGATAAACGAGCATTCGAGAGCATGCAACGTACACTCTCCATTAAAGTCCTATTTATACGCTCTACCACACTATTTTGTTACGGAGTATGGTGAACTGTTAAATGCCTCACGATTCTTTCTGATTTACAAAAAACATTAAACTCATCAGAACAAAACTCCAAGCCATTATCAGTGTGGAGATGTTTGATATGCTTCTCGATCATAGTCTTCCACTCCTTAAATGTAGGTAACATATCATTCTTATGCTTCAGGAAAAACACCCAAAGCTTTCTGGAGAAATCATCGATAATCGTCAGCAAATATCTAGCACCTCCTTTAGAAGGTACCTTAGATAGTTCCCAGAGATCAGAATGTATATAATCAAGTGTTCCCTTTGTGTTGTGGATACCTTTTGTAAATCTGACTCTCTTCTGTTTTTCAAAAATGCAATGCTCACAAAACTTCAGTTTACTAGTACTTTGCCCATCAAGAAGTCCTCTTTTGCTCAATTCAGCCATGCCATTCTCACTCATATGCCCAAGACGCATATGTTAAAGTCTAGTGACTTCGTCATCTGACAACAAAGGAGTAGAGATAGCTGCTTCACCGGTAACTGTAGAACCCAACAAGACATATAATTTGACAGATCTTTTCTGGCCCTTCATCACGACAAGAGCTCCTCTGGAAACCTTCAGAGCTCCACCTTCACCAGTGTACTTGTACCCTTTTGAATTAAGAGTACTCAAAGAGATCAGATTTCTCTTTAAATCTGGAACATATCTCATACTACTGAGAGTCCTGACAACTCCATCAAACATCTTAATTTTGACTGTTCCAACACCAGTAACTTTACAAGACGTATTATTTCCCATCAACACAGCACCTTTGGCTACCGTTTCATATGTCGAAAACCAGTCCCTATTAGGACACATATGAAACGTGCAACCAGAATCGAGAATCTAGTCATCACATGGTTTGGAGTCGCCATCAAAAACAACTAAGAGTTCTCCATCACTGTTATTATCTTCGGCAACACTGACTTCACCAGTATTTTTAGTTTGTTTTCCCTTGTGATTAGGAGCAGCCTTCTTATTCTTGTTCTGAAGCTTATAACATTCAGATTTGATGTGGCCATTTTTCTTGCAATAATTGCAAGTTTTACTTTTATTTCTAGATTTTGATCTGCCTCTATTATCACTCCCAAAAGTTCTTTCCTGTATTCTACCTCTAGCAACGAGACCCTCTGCCTGAGTCTTAGTCCCTGTAACAATCTGATCTATCTTCTCCTTAGAGAGCAGAGAATCATAAGCTATGCTCAAAGTAAGGGATTCACGACTATATAAAATAGTGTCTCTAAAAGGTGTATATGAAGGGGGCGAACACAACAAAATCAACGCTAAATCCTTAGACTCATATTTAACCTCCAAAGCTTCCAGATCAGAAACAATTTCCTTAAAGACGTTTATATGCTCTTCTAGAGACGTACCTTCTACCATACGATGAGAATACAGTCGCTGCTTCTGATGCAGCTAGGTTAGACTTTTCGTCATGCACAGCTACTCTAATTTCAACCACAAAGCCGCGGCAATTTTCTCATTCAGAACGTCTTGTAATATCTGATTCGATAGATGCAGTTGAATTTGAGATAGGGCTTTTCGATCCCTCGCTGCTTTTCCTCCATTGATAACGATTAAGGCATCGCATTAATCCCTAATAGTGCATCATCCAAATCCAACTGCACAAGGATAGCCCGCATCTTAACCTACCATAACGAAAATCTGATGTTACGATCCAAAAGCAGAATATCATACTTCATGGTTGCCATTATCGTAATCAGACCTGGATTAAAGCTCTGATACTAGTTTGTTAAGAATTACCAAATGATAATTGACAAAAAAGATGAAAAACAAGAACACATAGATTTAAGTGGAAAACCCTAATCGGAAAAAATCACTGGCAGAGGAGGAAATTTCACTATATCGAAAAATAAGGTACAGAAGGTAGAGTTTTACACTACCAAGCCGAAAATATATATAATCTCAAAACCTTAAAATACATATGTGTACGGACGAAAACTGTACGGACAAAATACCCCGATCCCTCCGCTTCCACCACAAATCTCAAAAATTCTCCTAATTACAAAAATACCACATATATCGCACCACGAAATTTTCAGGCCAAGGCAAATAGAATTCGAGTCATGAACTCTAAAAAATTAGTTTGCATATATAACTCCCACCCGAATATGCCTCGTGGTAACATAAAACCACAAACCATAATTAAGTTATGGCATGAACAGAAGGAAATGAAACGGTGTTTCCTTTCCCATGTATTGATATCTTCACTTACAAATTTAGAAATGAGATTTTAGAGGGTTCTATACATATCACTAAGAGAATTAGATCTATTTCAATTACAACTTCTAATGTATAATTAAAAGCCAATTAAAAAGAGAATCAAACATTGTTTTTTATTTTTTTTCTTTCGCTTTCGCAAAACATATTTAGTTAACGTCGCGGTCTTAATTTTGGAAAAGTTCTCTAATTAACATATATATCAACAATATAAATAATACACATGATTAGCGCATTGGTGTCAATTCATGATTGTATGTATATGTTCGGCTTGTATTATAGTCCTTACGAATAAATAATAAACGGGCTTAGATATCATTGAGTCATTGTTACTCCAACGTACACGCATGCTAGAAAGCACAAATATAAACAGAGTAAATGGGTCTAGCTAGTAATTGAACTTTTATTTTTGTTTTATTTATTTTTGGCTATTTTAGTTAACACTAGCAAATAATAACTTATCCGCTGACTAGTCTAAACATTGAAATGGAATCTCTTATAATGTTATCACCAAGTCGGCAGCGTCATGCGCTTGCAAAAGTGCCATATAATGACATCTAAAAGAGATCAAAAAGGTATCATCGATAGCTCATGAGAAGTGGTCGTAAGCACTCCTTATCATATACAGCGGCATCCCACGTACATTTTAATCCTTATATATATAATTGTAGCCTCTTTACCAATTATCTCACTCCTGCAGATATAATTCTAGTTAACTAGCACAAGGGGAGACTCTTCTAGCTAGCTACCTAGTTATAATGGTACAATCAATTCTCTTCCTCATATTTAACTTGAAGTAGTTACTTTTCCATTTAATAAACTGTCTGTTTTAACTCGAATAATTTTGATAAAATATTCATTACCATCACTTCGCATACAGGAGGTCAAACCTGAACTTGTTGACGGAAAAGTGGATTGGAAAGGAAGAACAGCTTTGAAGTATAAACATGGGGGAATGAGAGCTTCCTTGCTCATCCTAGGTAATTAGTTTTTTCATGCACTATAATATTCAAAACATGCATGCATATTGATTTGCATACTTAACATTAGTCACTAATTAAGGAAAATTGTCATCCTAGATACAATTAATTTGATCATAACATATATTATAATTAAGCTTGTTAATATTGTGTATGTTAATTTTAGGCACATTTGGATTTGAAAACTTAGCGACTTTGGCGTTGGCGGTGAACTTGGTTACATACTTCATTGTAATACTGCACTTCGATGTAGCCGAAGCTGCTAACCATCTTACCAACTTCATGGGAACTTGTTACATTCTCTCCATTCTCATGGCCATTTTGGCAGACACCTTCATCGGCAGATTCAAAACTGCTGTCATCGCAGGATGCCTTGAATTTTTGGTATAGATAATTATTCCCTTAACTTCTCGTCATATATATATATATATATATATATGAACCAATGCCTATATATATACATGCACCGTCCAGCAGGTATTTTCTTTAGCTATTTTTTTTATCTAATTAAAATTTATTATGTCTTTTCATGATAAAAAGATAAAAGAGATATTAATGTGTATTTATTTTTTTTCTAATTATTTAAATTATTATAGTTATTAGATAATGATTAAAATAGTTATTTACAGGTAAAAAAAGAAAATTTACTGTGAATAGAGAACATATGTATATATAGCTATATATATATTCATTTATTTAGGTAACATATAATTTTAAACACTATAACACATTCACGTGTACATGAGTTCGTGTCCTCAAATCATATATAATTTTGTATAAAGGAAACTATAATTATAATGAAAATATTTTTGTATATATGTATAGAAAATTATGTGTTGTGAACCGTCGTATTTTCATTAGATTCTATTAGAGTTTTATTCGATTTTCACAAAAATTTTGACGTAATCCGAGGTTCAAAAACATGTACTATCTAAAATTTCCTCCCATAGAGAGTGTGATTATAGTGTTCCATATTACTTTTATTAACGCAGGGATTAGTGTTGTTAACGATACAAGCCCATTCCCACAAACTGAAGCCCGAGCCATGCAACATCTTCGATCCAAAGGCTCACTGCGAGAAGCTTACCGGTGGCCATAAGGCGCTTCTTTTCATCGGTCTTTACTTGTTGGCAATCGGCAGCGGTGGATTAAAGGCCGGTTTGCCCTCGCATGGCGCCGATCAATTCGACGAGAAAGATCCGAAAGAGGCGACGCAGATGTCCAGCTTCTTCAACTCACTCTTACTTGCCGCGTGCGTTGGTGGTGCGGTCAGCTTGACCCTCCTTGTTTGGATCCAAGACAACAAAGGCTGGGATTGGGGTTTTGGTGTCTCCACCGTAGCCATTTTCTTGAGTGTCTTTATTTTTGTCTGCGGAATGCCCATTTACCGTTTCCAAACCATTAAGGGAACTAATGCACTTATTGAGATTATACAGGTATATTAGATAAATTTATTAAGCTACATAATATATAACTACTGTTATGCTATCCCTTTTGGTTATCCTAGTTTAATTTTATGTTTTTAGGCATTTATATATGTATATATATATATATATATATATATGATTAATACTTTTGTCTTGACTTTATTTTGACGGATGTAAGTATATGACCTTGGAGAGATCATCCTCAATAGTATATGATCGGTTTTATTTTCCTTAATTGGTTATTAATCATAAGAAATGACATAGATAGTGCTCCTCTTTTCTTGATTATTATTAATATTGACAGATTATATGATATTGGAAGATCCTCAATAGAATAAGTTCAAACTAGTTTTGTCTTTATTATTACAAGCATATATAAGAGGAACATTTGTTGACTTTTTTGCTTATTGTCTTATTTTCAGGTGTACGTGGCAGCCGTTCGCAACAGAAATCTTAGCCTTCCTGAGGACCCAGCAGACCTTTACGAGATTAATAAGGACAAAGAAGCTGCCCTCGACGGAGAATTCCTCCCTCACACCGACTCTTTCAGGTGCTTATAATTACTTCATGATCAATTCTTTTAATCTTCTTCACAAGAAACTTGTCTTTAGGTATATAATTGCAACCGGACACCTGTGTTAAGAACTAAAAAAAATGTTACGTACATATATAGTCCTTTTAATTTCAAGTATAAAACTAAGGTGACTTCTCGCAATTCTCACTTGAGAAGAGTAGAAATCATACACGCTAAATTAGGAAGAGATGATTACTAGTGTAGACGAACTGCTAAGTAAAATTGTGAATGAGATTTTTTCATGTTCCCTTCACGTCCCACTAATCAAATAAAATCAAATCACTAAATAATATTGAAGATTTTTTATGAATGATTGAAAAATGATATGACTTTATTTGATTAATGATGATCGTCGGGGAAGAAGTGCGGATTAATCTGAGTTATAAAAACACGATTGTCAAATTTTCAATTTTCACCGTACATTCCCAATGTTTTAAACAGCAATTAACACTAAATAATAAATAAATAACTCCAATCTTGAATTTATCTCACTTGGATACAAACTATCATTTCTTACTAATGAAACACGGATAGATATCTAATAACACAAACGATTTCCATAAATCATAGGTTCTTAGACAGAGCCGCAATAGTCCAGTCAAAACCATCAATGGAACTTCAAGACACAGAAGCAGCAGCAGCTTCTTCTTCTCCAAGCACAAATGATCCACCGAGAATATGCAGAGTAACACAAGTGGAGAACGCCAAGACACTCTTAGGCATGCTCCCAATCTTCGGCTGCACCACCATCATGACCCTCTGCCTAGCTCAACTCCAAACGGTCTCCATCCAACAAGCTCGGACCATGGACCGAAGCGTAATAACCTCCTCCTTCAAAATCCCGCCCGCATCACTCCCCATCCTCCCCGTCGTCTTCCTCATCATCATCATCCCCGTCTACGACCGCCTCGTCGTCCCCTTCCTCCGCCGCCTCACCGGCATTCCCACGGGGATCACTCACCTCCAGCGCATTGGCGTCGGCCTCGTCCTCTCCGCCATCTCCATGTCCGTCGCCGCCATCTTGGAAGTGAAACGCAAGGCCGTCGCCCGTGACAACGGCTTGCTCGACGCCAATCCTCAAGTCCAAGCTCTACCGATCAGCATTTTCTGGTTGTCGTTCCAGTACTTCATCTTTGGGATTGCTGACATGTTTACCTACGTGGGTTTGCTCGAGTTTTTCTACTCGGAGGCTCCCAAGGCTCTCAAGTCATTCTCCACTTGCTTCCTTTGGAGCTCCATGGCGTTAGGGTATTTTTGCAGCACGGTTTTGGTGAAGATCGTTAATAGTGCTACAAAGGGGATTACTAGAAGTGGAGGCTGGCTGGCTGGGAATAATATCAACAGGAACCATTTGAACCTGTTCTATTGGTTGCTTGCGATTCTGAGCTTGATTAACTTCTTGGTTTATTTGTTTGCTTCTATGATGTACAGGTATAGGGTTAAGAGCCCCAGTTTGGAGTACTCTAAGGATGATGATGAGAAAAGCAGGCCATAGTTGCTAAAATTGAGATAATTTTAGACGAAAAAGAAAAAAGTGTTTTATGGGATGGTTAATTAATACTTATATAATTGAATTTGATATCATATATGAATTGAAATTAGTAGAATTAAACTTTTCTTTACTGTATATGATTGTTGCCAATGTATCTCTGGTTTCTTAAGTTGAATTCGTGATTGTTAAGGAAGCTTAATTGGCAGGAATAAAATATATATTGTTGTCTTGAATCTTCATGACTAATTGAAAAATGATACATTATGCTTATCTACCTTAATTCACTAACATATAGATGGTGATTATTTTACCCATCATTTATTGATTAACACATTCGTTCTAGAGAAATTAAATTATAATTAATCAATGTAATATATGTTTTTTATCGATCATTAACTGACATGTGATCATGAGTAGTGTTGGTAAAAGGGGGAAAAAAAATCTAAACCTCTTCTAGACAACGTGGTTAGAAACTTAAGTTAAACTCGGAAGAGCATGAAAACTCGAGCCTGCCAAAACAAGAAAATGACAAAAGCCCAAACCAAAGTCCGCTCAAACAAGAAAATTCAAGTTTGTGCTTGAAGCTGCTCACGATGCTTTAGACTCGTCTCCACAGTCTTCTAGAAGCATCCAAGAGAGCTTGTTAAGAGAGCTTGATGCAACATCCCACAAACATCTATGATCCAAATCAAGGCCCATAATTCCAAAACCCAATCTAATATACATTTTATTGATTAGTAGAATGATTATGTGTGTTAGGTATTATATACTTATTTATTTGAGATGTGTTAAGTTGTTTAGCTTATTTATTTGAAGTGTGTTAAGTGAATAATTTGTTTATTTAAAATATGTTAGGTGAACATATTATTTATTTAAGTGTGTTTGGTGCTAGGTGTATAGTTGTAAGTTTCTTAGAATTATTTCATTAGTGGTTTAGATTAATTCTAAATTTGTATAAATAGTCTTCATTGGCAAGAGTTATAATCATCCAATCTTCAATCACATTTTAGTTTTCTTCTTCTAAATTCTCTTTAAGAATTTTACTTGTTTCTCTTCTCGTTGTAAGAACATAAGTTAGAGTGAAATCTAGTAATCCGCTATGTCAATTGATACGAGGGCCTACCTCTTTATCGGGCGGAGCTTTAATGTTATCGTCACTCTATACTATTTCCATAAAAAAAAATCTTTATTTCATCATCACCTTCATTATCTAATCCTTACCATTATCTTCCTACAATAATTATTTACCACACACATATATATATATATATATATATATATATATATAACCCTTCTATACAATATCTTTGTTTCCAAAAAAAAAAAAAAGAAACAAGAAGCATATATCAAGGTTTTCTTCTAGGAGAAATTGTCTTATTTTTTTAACAAGATAATATATACATTTTTGTAAGCTCTTTTTTTTTTTTCTTACTGTTTAGAATTTTGAGAGTTATATTTTTCTTTACTTTCAAGGGTTTGTACTATTTTCTTTCCTATAAAAATTAAAAATAGTAAAAAGTAAAAAAAGTAATTCTATTTTTCTTTACTTTTAAAAATTTGTACTATTTTTTTTCTTATAAAAGCAAAAAAAAAAGTAAGAAAAGTAAAAAAAAAAAGTTTAAAAAAAGTGAAAAAAGATGTTGGACAGAAAGTCTAGCCAACAAAATCCCACTGTAGAAGAGTTCGTAACAAAGGAGTCAGTGGATGCACTTGATAGAAGATAGTGGAATCTAGAAACAATACTTACAAATTTGACTCAACGCTTTCTTGAGAGACGAAACAATAATAACGAATTATAGAGACATGAAGAAGTTGATCCTCTTGGAAGAGTTCGCAACAAATAAGTCAATGGATGCACTTGATAGAAGATTGTAGAATCTAGAGACAATACTTACAAATTTGACTCAACACTTTCTTCAAAGACGGAGCAACAATTATGAATGATAGAGACGTGAAGAAGTTGATTCTCTTGAAAATTTTAGACGGCATTAAAATCAATTTTTTCAAGATGAAGATTCTAGTGAAGACGATGAAGGATCAACCATACCCAAAAACAATCAAGGACCTCTGCAAAATGACTATCGTATGAAGATCGAGATTCCGTAATTTAATGGCCTATTCGTGATTGAAGAATTCCTTAATTGGCTAGCTGAAGTAGAAAAGTTCTTTGATTATTGGGGTACTCCAGAACACATGAAAGTCAAATTGGTGGCTTATCGACTCAAAGGATCCGTGTTAGCTTAGTGGGATCAAACACAAGTGATACATATTCGGCAAGGGAGAAACAAAGTTCACACTTAGCAGGGGATGAAACAATTGATAATCGAGCATTTCCTACATCTAGATTAATGACAAGCACTTTTTGTGTTGATATTAAAATTACTGACAAGCATACCGGATAGTACAAGAATACGTAACCGAGTTTCATAGACTAGTTTTCCGAGTGGACATTCGCGAATCTGAAAGTCAAAAAATTTCTAGATTTATTGATAAACTTCGCGCCAACATACAAGACGAGGTATCCAAATAATCTCATAATACTTTGTCTAGCGTAATTCAACTCACTTTGAAGAAGAAAACTCAGCTCAACAAAAGGGCAAATCGTAATTCAACAACTTCTCAATTCTTTACACTACCACAAAGATCTGATTTGAGCAAAAGGAAGTGCTGGTGTTAGCTGGAATAAATTTCTGGAAAATATTTTGCCTAAAATCATTTTCAAGAACACCATAGTTTTGTAAAATCAAGAAACACAGCAGAATTAGTCGTTTAAAATTTTTCTTTTACAAAATGTTTCAGATCGTAATCTAACATAGATTAACTCTTGATCTAAATAAGAACAATACCCTGATTCTTTATTACTTATTTCATGCCTTGGAAAATTTTAGATGTTTGCATAAGATAAACATACATATCACATGTATATCAATGGGATATAAATGAAATAGAAATTCATAACATAGAATTTATTAATAACAAATAGATACTAAATAATCCAATAAATATTGTTTATAATATCTAAATAATAAACTGCTTTATAGGACATTATTCCAATAGGGAGGCCATAGCAAGACCACCCGATAAAGTAGTAAGACCAACCAGCCGTTTAACTACAAAGAGAAATAGCTAACAACAATACTAATAATCCTTATATAGTCCCGAGAGGTAATAAATATTATCGTTGTGGACAAACAAGCTATTATTCAAATCAATGTCATCAGAATAGACTCGTTAATCTAACCACACATAATGACGATGTCGAAGGGGACGAGGCATATTTCAAGAATAAGGAGTAGGTAGACGAAGTTGAACCTTAGGAAGTCATTTATGGAGATGAAAATATTTTCTTAGTGATAAGACGATTGATGTATATACCCAAGAAAGAAGAAGACATGCAACGACACAATATCTTCAAAACTCATTATACAGTTGAACAATGAGTATGTGATCTTATCATTGATAGTGGTAGTAGTGAGAACATAGTATTCAAGACTATAGTGGATAAGTTATAACTACCAACCCAACCACATACTGCCCCATATCACATTGGCTGGATCAAGGATACCAGTGAAACAAAGGTGACACAACAATGTCGAGTTCCATTGTCCATCAGTAAATACAAAGATGAGGTATTATGTGATATTGTTGATATGGATGCTTGTCATATATTGCTTAGTCGACTGTAGCAATTCGATTTAAATACTATACATAATGGCAAAGCTAACATATACAACTTCCACACAGATAATATGAAGATTACTCTAGCTCCTATAAAGCTGCAAAATAACCAAACAACCTCCACCAGGACCAACCTTCTTTTTGTACCTAAAGAGGCATATACTCCTACCAATATTCCTATGCAAGTTCAAACATTATTGTCTGAATTTGAAGATATCGTTCCTGATGAGTTATCCACTGGCTTACCACCCCTATGAAATATTCAACACCAGATTGATCTTGTTCCTAGAGCAAGTCTACTGAGTCTCTTGCATGGGTCCTAAAGACTATGAGATCCTACAAACACAAGTCTAAGACCTCATCAAGAAAGGGATGATTATAAAAAATATGAGCCCCATGACTATACCTACACTCCTAACACCGAAGAAAGATGAAAACTAAAGAATGTGTATTGATAGTCGGGCCATTAATAAGATTATGATAGGATATCGATTTCCTATCCCACGATTGGATGACATGCCTGATAGATTGAGAGGATCAAAGCTTTTTTCCATGATTGATTTGCGGAGCGGATACTATTAGATTCGTATTCATCCTGGAGATGAATGAAAGACTGCATTCAAAATACATGAAGGACTGTATGAGTGGTTAGTTAAGCCATTCGGTCTATCCAATGCCCCGAGTACTTTTATAAAGTTAATGAATCAGGTATTCTAACCCTTCATTAGAAGATTTGTCGTCATTTATTGTGATGATATTTTGGTATATAGTCAGAATGAGAAAGAACATCTACAATACTTGAACGAAGTTTTTAATGTAGCTCGTAAAAATTAGTTGTATATTAACCTGAAGAAATGTAGATTCATGACTGATAACTTAGTCTTCTTAGGCTTTATTGTAAGTTCTAACAGAATCAAAATCGATCAAGAAAAAGTAAAGTCTATCCGAGAATGGCCAATATCGAAGACCATTACAAAAGTTCGGAGTTTTATGGTCTTGCAATGTTTTATAGACAATTTGTGCAAAACTTTAGTAGTATAGCTGTACCACTCACCGACTATTTGAAGCAAAAGCAATTTCTTTGGACATAAATAAAATGGAACAGAGTTTTGCTATCTTGAAGGAAAAACTCACAACTACACTCATCCTTGCACCTCCTGATTTTGACAAAATTTTTGAAGTCGACTGTGATGCTTCTAGCATAGGAGTTGGAGCTATTCTATCTCAAAATATGAAGCTGAAAACTTTTTCTTAGTGAAAAGCTCAATGAAGCTAGAAATAAGTGGTCAACGTATGAACAAGAATTATATGTAGGGTTGTTCGTACATTACAACAATGAGAGTTGTATCTAGTGCAGAAGAAATTCATCCTCAATACAGATCATCAAGCTCTTAAGTACCTCAACAACTTTTCCAAACCATACTGAATCCATGCTTGATAGATTGTCTATATACAAATGTTCACTTTCTCTCTCAAGCATAAGTCAGAACAATTAAACAAGATTGCTGATGTATTAAGTCGCTGAGTTATGTTACTGACTACTGTTCAAAATGAAATAATTGGTTTTAATTATTTGAAAGACTTATACGCTGATGATGAAGATTTTAAGGAAGAATGAGAGAAGTGCATTAGTGGAGTTGCAAATAAACATCAAATACATAACAGTTTTCTATTCTTTGAAAATCGTTTACGTATTCCACGAGGAGTTCTCAGAGAACACATCTTTCGGAAGCTATACACAGGAGGGTTAGGAGGAGACACGAGGTGAGACAAAACTATTTCATTAGTGGAAGGTTGATATTTTTGGCCACATCTTAAGCGTGATGTCCATAAATTTGTCAAGTATTGTTATATATGTCAGACTGCAAAGGGACAAGCTCAAAATACTGGATTGTATATGCCACTTCCTATTCCTGATGCGCCTTGGGAAGATTTTTCCATGGATTTTATCTTAGGACTACTACAAACACAAAAAAGTTCGGATTCTATTTTTGTTGTGGTAGGTTTCACAGATGGCTCATTTTATTCCCTGCAAGAAAACTTCAGATGCTACCCTTATTGCTCAATTTTTCTTTCGAGAGATTGTTCACTTGTATAGATTACTAAGTACAATAGTCTCTGATCACGATCGTAAATTCCTCAGTCATTTTTGGTGCACTGTGTGGATTAGACTTGATACCACCTTACAATTTAGTAGCACTTGTCATCCCCAAATAGATTGGCAAATTGAAGTCACTAATCGTACACTGGGCAATATTTTACAATGCTTGATCAAAGAAACCTCTAGATAATAGGAGAATGTCCTACCGCAAGCTGAGTTTGCTTACAATAATGTACAAAATCGTTCTAGCGATAAATCTCCATTTCAAATTGTTTATATTCGTCCTCTGTTACGTACTCTTGACTTGGTACCTTTACCAAAACTTCTAGGGATGAGCATTATTGCTGATCATTTGATTAATAAGGCGATCTACATCTATGAAGAAGTGAAAAGAAAGTTAGAAGAGTCTACTACAAAATACAAGACTAATGTCGATAAGCACAAAAGATTCAAAACTTTTAAAGAGGGCGATTTTGTAATAGTTCATTTACATAAAGAAAGACTTTTAGCAGGAGAATACAATAAACTCAAGCAAAAGAAAATTGACCACTTTTGTATCATTCAAAAGATTAATAATAATGCATATGTCATTGATCTAATAGATAGTTAGACAATTTCTAAGACCCTCAATGTTCAAGACCTGTACATGTACCATAGATCGAAAGTCATACCTTAAGCAACTCGAGGACGAGCTTTTTTTCAAGAGTGGGAGAACTGATGCAAAAGCCAACAAACATCTATCACCTAAAGCTAAGGCCCAAAATTCCAAAACCCAATCTAATGAACATTCTATTAGTTGGTAGAATGCTTTTGTGTGTTAGGTGTTATAGATTTATTTATTTGAAATGTGTTAAGATATGCAGCTTGTTTATTTGAAGTGTGTTATGTGAACAATTTATTTATTTAAAGTGTGTTAGGTGAATAATTTATTTATTTAAGTGTATTTGATGCTAGGTATATTCTTTTAAGTTTCTTAAAATTATTTCATTAGATGGTTTAGATTAATTATAAACTTGTATACTTCATTGGCAAAAGTTATAATCATCCAATCTTCAATCACATCTTGGTTTTCTCTTCTAAATTCTCTTTGAAAATTTTACTTGTTTATTTTCTTGTCGTGAAAACGTAAGTTAGAGCGAAATCTTGCAATTCGCTGCATCAGAGCTCTGCATAGTTGGTCAGACTAACTAGCAATGAGTCGATTAAGAGTCGATATGACTCAGCCTTGTAATTAGGAAGCTGTTAATAATTAGTTTCAACTAATTATTGATTAGTTACTTGCAATGACTTATAAATAACAATAATAAATCACAGGCTTATGATTGAGCTGTTATTGAACTTGGTCTCGCTTGTTTTGATTTTTTACACAAGTATTATGGAGCACAATGCTCACCCAAGACCAAACACAAGCGGTCTCTATTACCATATTTTAAATTTAAAAATTTCTGAATAAATTTCAATAAATTGGAGTTCTTATTCACCGCTTTGCTACTCTCGGATTTTATAAAACAAGCGAAATGAAAGAACCACAAGAAAAAACAAAAAAAAAAAAAAAAAAAGGGAGAGAAGAGCCAAAATGTGAACCAATACTAATCGTTGTTGGTATAGGTCCCCTTGGTGGCGAAACAGAGCAAGCCCAAGTGTAAGCAGTAAGTAAGTAGGCTTCTCCATTTGTCAACCCAAGTTGATAAGGCTCAGCCACCTCATCTCCCCATGCATGTCTACGTGCATCCATCAAAACCCTCCACGTCATCTCCATCCCACTCTTCCTTTCCCTATAAACACAGTACTACTCTCAAAACACAATGATCAGTACTACATATCCGATTCGATCTGAGAGAGATCAGACCACGTAGACGATTATAATTTTGAGATAAACATATACATATAACGAATGGCTTCGAGTGACCAGACTCCGTCTCCGATGCCAGCCGGGTCGGGGCAGCGCATCCCGCCGGGGCAACCCATGTCGATGGAGCAGCACATGCTGGACAAAGGAGCTCAGATGACGCAGTCTCTGAAGCCGGTGAAGCAGATGAACCAGCACGTCTGCACCTTCGCCCTCTACGGCCACGACATGACCCGTCAGATCGAGACCCACCACTACATCAACCGTCTCAACCAGGACTTCCTCCAGTGCGCCGTCTACGATTCCGACGACATGTCCGGTCACCTCATCGGTACATACTATATATAAACTCGCCACCATGCACCCTCATCATATGAAATATTTTAAAATTAATTTAAAAAAAAAAAAAAAAACAAAAAACAAAAAACCTATGGTTTAACCTTACTAGGCTTCTTTTAATTACAGGAGTGGAGTACATCGTTTCGGATCGAGTGTTTGAGAATTTGCCTCTAGACGAGCAAAAGCTTTGGCATTCCCATGCTTATGAGGTTCTACGTATTTGTATTAGCACTTTTGTTATTATTATTTCTGAGTAATATTAAATATTTGAATAAGTTAATAACTTGTATTATATATATGAAATAATAATTGCTAATTAATTAGAAAATTGATATTTGGATTATTAATGGGAGGTGTAGGTGAAATCAGGCCTCTGGGTGAATCCAAGGGTTCCAGAAATGTTGGGGAAACCCGAACTCGAAAATATGACCAGAACGTATGGCAAATTCTGGTGCACGTGGCAGGTCGATAGAGGTAATTAAATTATATAAAACAATAATTAATTATTAAGGTCCTTTTGTGTTAAACATGCATAATTATGTTTTTATTTTAGTTCATTTTGTTCTTTTTTTTTTAAAAACAATTATATACTAGGCGATGCCCTTCCGATGGGGGCGCCGGCGCTGATGATGTCGCCGCAATCGGTTAGCCCGGGAATAGTGAAGCCGGAGCTGGTAGCGAAGAGGGATGACAAGTACAACATATCGACGGAGGCGCTGAGGAGATCGAGGGTGGAGATAGATGAGCCCGAGTGGATCAATCCTCAGGCCGATTATTGGAAGCAGCACGGCAAGGGTTTCGCCATCGACATTCAACCATCAGAGATGAAGCTCAGGGCACCTTTTCCTTGAACATATACACACAATATATAGATACATCTATATATATATATATATATAGCGTTGCAAGAATGCTTAATATATAGCTAGTCATATACTTTGTTGTCCTTAATCAGGTTTTGAGTTTGAACATGTGTAATTTGTAATCAAGCTTTTGTAAATGTACGAATATATACTATTTAATAGTTGTTTCCGTACATTGAAATTAGATAATCATGATGCATATGATAAGCACAGCACGTACGATAGTTAATTTAAGATTATTGAGGGAAAATTGATGATTATAACATTGATATATGTGCATCTATGTATATGTTAAGCGGGTCTTGGGTAGAGATTACGTTGAACGTCGTATGCTTAATAGCAAAGCAAATTAAGGCATCATATCCTCCTGATTTATATTAGTTCTTCCAGGTTAAAATATTAGTTCTTTAAGGGACTAACATTCGACTTATATTCCTCGATGAGATTACAGCTTGGTTTTAATCGAGCCGCTAGGTAATAATAGCCTGCGGAGCGATAGGAACCCTTTAGTTCGTACATGTAGCCAATCTCCTCGAGTGTTAGCCCATCAAACTCGAGTATGTAGTAGATGGTTCTAAGACTAGACAGGATCGGGCATCCACTGGGAGTCAGTTGCGTTGGAGCAATTTGAAAGTAGTCCAACACGTCAACGTACGAAATACTGATCTTGTAGAGGAAGCATTTCACAGGATTTCAAGATCTGCTCGCTGTACATGCAGCAGGAATGCAGGGAAATAAGTCGGCTGGGCAGGACGTTTTGGGTCGATACAGTCGGGCTTCTCTCCAATCTCATACGTCAATAAAGTCCAAGAGCTGATCCCTTGTGTTCTTGCTCGCGATTCTTTGGGAAGAGAACTTAGAGGTGTTCTTTGCTTTCCAAAAATCCTATTCGAAAAGAAGAATTTCCCCAGAGATGTGTGAAAGAATGGTTTTTCTCTAATATTGATTTTGAAAAATTAGATACAACTTATAGGACTTATAGTTACTAAAAATATACAATTGTAATTATCTCTTAATTGATTACAAATCTTTTGTAATTAATTCTAATTGATTTATAAAATAATTCAACACTCTTCTTCAAGTTGGTGCATAGATATCTATCATGCTCAACTTGTCCACAAATTTTGAAAATATACGATTTGAGACTGCTTTGGTGAGAATATCTGCTAATTATTCTTCTGATCGGATTTCCAGTAATTCTAGACTTCTTTCCTCCAATTTTTCTCTGATAAAAAACAGGTCAATTTCGACATGTTTTGTTCGATCATAATAAAATGGATTACGGGCCATATCACGAGCAGACATGTTATCACAGTACAACCGGATTGGTTTATTTGATAAATAACCCAAATTCTAAAGGAAAGATTTAGCCACAAACCTTCACAAACTCCAATAGCCATTCCCTTAAGTTTTGCTTCACCACTTGAGGGAGCAATCCCATTTTGTTTCTTGCTCCTCCAAGTAACGAGATTGCTACCTATAAAGGTAAAATATCCTGAAGTAGATCTCAGGTCAGTTTTATTTCCATCCCAGTCTGTATCAGTTTATACCTCGATGGTTTGTTCTCATAGATAATAGAATTCTTTTTCTTGGAGGTAATTTTAAGTATCTCAAAATTCGTACAACTGCGTTCATATGCTGCTCACCTAGACTATGCATAAATTGGCTGAAGATGCTTAAAGCATATGCAAGATCCGGTCTTGCTTGTGCTAAGTACATCAACCTGCCAATAAGTCTTTGATATCTCTCTTTGTCAGCTGGAACTTGATTAGCTTCAACATGTAGTTTCAATCCTCCCTCAATTGGTGTATTTACTGGTTGACATGATGACATTCTATTTTCTTCCAAAAGATCCAAAGCATATTTCCTTTGAAACAAGAAAATACCTTTCTGAGATCGACATTCTTCGATTCCCATAAAGTATTTTAATGAGCCTAAATCTTTCATTTCAAATTCTTTAGACAAATATTCTTGTAGAGCCTTTCTTTCAATTGGATCATTTCCTTTTACCACCATTTCATCAACATAAATAATAAGTGCGGTAATGTTACCATTTTTCTTTTTCAGAAATAGAGTATGATCTGAATTGCTCTGAATTGCTCTGATGATAACCAAATGCTATCATAGATTTTTTGAATCTTCCAACCCAGAGTCTAGGAGATTGCTTTAGAACATACAATAATTTTTTCAATTTATACACCTTCTGTCTTTGCTTTTCTGTCACTATGCACCCTGGGGAAATATCCATGTAGACTTCTTCAGGTAGTTTCCCATGCAAAAAGCATTCTTTGTTGAGATAGTTATTCTAAAAAGCAGATTTCCAATTTTAGCCCTTTAGTATAAACAAATTTCTCTTATATGCAATTATAATATTTGTTAGATTAAGCTGTCTCAGCTGAATAGTTTATTTATCTAAAAAAGATTCCATGACTTTATTTGTGTATAAAAAAACAAACATGATTAAGTGTTAATTATGGGAAGACTTGTTTTTTTTATCTAAGTCTAAATTAATTAGTTCACAATCTATAAATAAAAATAGAATACTTTATTTACTAAAGATTATAGTGTTTGTCTATCTCAATAAGAATGATTTGTCTCAAGTCATTGAAATGTCTGACTTCTGATAGAAACACTAGTACAAAATAAAAATGTTATGCGTACCGAACTGAACTAGGTAATATAAGGAATTAGAGTGTCATAACTCAATTCTTAGTATTATCATAAACTAGCTCTAGCATGTAGATCTTAATTCTTGATATTTCATTGGACTTGCTTTTATGAGTTATAACTTTTTGGTTTGTTAAAAGCCTAGTCTCTGTGAAATTAGAGGCGAACTCTAGCATATTGGAGATTATGGCTTATAAATTGATGAGAACATCAAATAATTAAGGACACTATACATTAATGTCTCTTTAAGATCTGTCAAGATTCATGAAATAATTAAATCTAAGATCTTAGTATTCACTTTGTGAATTGGTTGATAATTTTGTCTAAATGGCCATTGAGAATAAAATTCCATTGAGAATAAAATTGTCAATAACAATATTCCTTGATAGAAAGATGGTAACTTAGAGGTAAATATATATTGGTGGGATATTACGGTAATTTCACCTATCCAACTACGACATTGTATAGGGATTCTATATGTGGTATAGAATATGTTAGGTAAATCGGTTAATCAAGGCTAGTTGATTAAATCTCTATAAAAGACATGACATTTAATCTAAAAATGCAATATTGGGTCTTTAGTGGAGTGTCTCATTTACTAATATTGTTCATATATATACTACAGTAAGAGTTATTATGTATTTATTATACTATTGGAGCTTAGAATATTTGGATCCATTAAGTCCCTTGTCTAGCTCAATAAAGCTCATTAATTGGTTGGTAGTATTTGTGAAATTAGTTTCATAAAACTGTCTAAAATAATGATTCTACATAGAAGTTGGTATTTTATAAATAAGTTATATGAGTTGGACATATTTATAAAAATACACACAAAGCCCAAATTTGAGAAAAGTCCAATCCTAATTGGATTGGAATTAGTAGTTCAAGGCCCTATATATATAAGATATATGAGTGAAAAAACTGCATAGAAACCTTAGCTGTGTTACACAAAAAACAAAGGGAAAGAGAGAGAAAGAGAATTTGGCCAAGGCTAAGAAAGAGAAGGAGAAAAAGTTTCTTATAATCTCACAGTCTTATCTCATATCCTAGTATTCTAAAGGATCAAGAAGGTGTTCTTGATCGTTCTCCACCGAAGGATTCAACTTGATGCCCATTCTCCCTATCAGAGTAGGAGTACAGACAAGAAGATCTAGGGCTAAAAATTTGATCACCATCAATAAGGAGATCAAGAAGGAGCATGCTACAAGAGGTAAATCCTGATCTTATCTCTAGGATTTATATGCATCTCTATTTGATTTATGTTATACATAATCCTGTATATAATATATACATGTTCTATGGTTATGAAAAATTGCTTTCATATAAAAATTTTAAAAACCTAAATCTTCTCATGATGTGATCATGTGTTTTCCATAGTTTGCATGCATATATGACTTTTCCTAAGTGTTAAGTTGTATACCATTATTCTTCACATCAAATTGCTATAGTAGTCATCCAAAATTTGTAGCTAAGGATAACAAGACTCGGACCATGTTAATATTTGTTACAAATGCAAAAGTTTAAGTGTAGTCAATTCCATGATTCTGGGTATATCCCTTTGCCACCAATCTTGCTTTGAAGCATTCAATTGTACCATCAGCCTTGTACTTTACAGAAAAAATCTATTGTTTCTTTCCTTTAGGAAGATCTACGAGTTCCCATGTCTAGTTCTTTCGTAAGTAGCCATCTCTTCATTAATTGCAGTTTTCCACCTTGGGTCAGTTAAGGCTATTTTCACACTCTTAAGACTAAATACAATAGATAATTGATTTACAAATGGCTGATTTGTTTTTGATAATTGATGTGTAGACACATAATGGCTCATGGGATATCTTACTTTACTAGACAATTTAGGTTCATAAGTTAGTTTTGGAATACCTCTTATGTGACATTGGAGTAACTGTCTCCTAGATAACTCAGGTACCGAATGAGGAGTATCCTCAGCTAATGATTAGTTTGGTATATTACTCGGGAGAGACTACAACTCGGCCTCCGAAGTTTCTTGATTTTCTGGATATTCATTACTACTTATATCTAAGTTTTAACCACTCGTACCCAAGTCACCTGCATATTCATCAGATATTTCTGCCATATCAACTTTTGTCTCCTCTGTATTTGTCATAAGATTATATTCAAAAGTTTGAATTTCATTAAGATGCTCCCCTTGAAATTCAGACATAGAGTAATACTTGAAGTGGAAGACAACATCTATAGTGATAAATATGCACCAAGTAAGGGGGTGATAACATCAATACACTTTTTTATATAGAGCATATCTAACAAAAATATATTTCAAGGTGCGAAGCATTAACTTACTTTGTTATCTTTAGGTAAGTGAACGTAGGCAATAAAATCAAAGACATGAGGAGTTATGTTGGTAATTGTGGGTGTGACAACAGCATCTATAACGCTTGAAATGGTGTTTAAAAGTTAATCGAGCTCGATGAAACCCAATTTATGAGATAGGCAGTAGAGAGAAGAGCTTTGCCCCAGTAATAGCAAGGCATGTGTGCTTCATTGAGCAAAGCGTGAAAAACCTCTAATAAGTGTATTTTTTTCGTTCAATAACACCGTTCTACTGTAGTGTATCCGAATAATTGGTTTGATAAATGAAGCCACGAGAGTCCAAAATATGTTGGAGTTCAGTACTATGATATTCTCCCCTGTTATCACTTCGAAGTACTTGAATCTGAACATTGTATTGTGTACATATAGTATTATAAAACTTTTGAAATAACACTGTAATTTCTTATTTGGATTTTATCAAATATAACCAATTCATTCGAGTACAATCATCGATGAAGGTAATAAACCAATGAGAGCTTCCCAATTTAGGAACTTTGGAAGGACCCCAAACGTCAGAGTGAATAACCATAAATAGAGTTGGACTTTTATTTAAACTTAAAAGAAATGAAGCGTGATAGCTTTTTGCAAGTATACAAACATCATATTTGAAACTAGACATATCCAAATCAGTAAACAAAGTAGGAAACAAACTATTTTAAGTAACCGAGTGAGGCATAGCCTAAACATCGATGCCAAAGTCAAATCTCAGTCATCTTCTTAGAGGAAGTATTCACGGCTAGAGTTTATTGAAGTTTGTTGGACGTTGTTGACTCTACATCTAAGTAGTATGGCATTTCTTTCTTAATACCACAACCAATTGTTGATTGAGTCTGAATATTTTTAAATACACAAGAATTAGGAAAAAAAATAATCACACAAGATAAGGTATTAGTGATTTGAGAAACTGAAAGAAGATTATAGTTTAAAGATGGTACCACTGATACAGAATCAAGGTGTAAAGTTTTAGTAAGATTGAAAGACCCTTCACCAAGAACTGTGTTTAATATTACTATTAGCGGTAGAAACACAGTTCCGAGATGAAAGTTTCAGGGTAGAGACATGTCTCACATCAAATGTCATATGATCAGTGGTACTAGAATTAATTATCCATGCATTATTCAAAACAGGTGCAGAAATATTCAAAGCTTTACCTTCTTTAGTACTGGTTACCAATGCTGATGAAGTAAACAAAACATCGGTTGCTTTTGATTGAGTGAGAGTTGTCAAAGATGGCCTCTTAGCATTCTGATGTCATGCTGGGTCCCACCAGTCTAGATATCCCATCAACTCAAGCATCAATTTTTGGTATGACCAGTTTGATTACAATGAGTGCATTTCAAGGAGGTTTTTTTCAAAGGTGGAGTTCTTCGAATTGGTGGGTTTGAGGCGATCTTGCAATGTTTAATTGGGTCGTTGTCGAGAGAATAGAGTGGAAGCTTCAGGTTTGGTAGTCTCTTCATAGAAAGTAGTAGATCGTAAGTTCTCATGACGGACTAAAAAATAATATTCCTCTAGACATCGGAGTGGCTCGCAATGTAAAATTTCTCACCTAAGTTGATCAAAACTTGTATCTAATCCACCAAGAAAGATGTGGACTCGAGTGCATTCAATGGACTGTCAATATGCTTCCACATTATCAGAATCCTTCATGACCACTCTATACGATGGTTGAGTTCTTAAGATATTTTAGTTCTCTCTCCATAATAGATAGAAAGTGATTTGGTACCTTGTTTGGCTGAGAAAGTTTTCTGATATAGGGAGTAAACTTACATCTCATCAGTTCCATCATAAAAGGATCTGGATAAAGGATAAAGTATTTCATATTTCATGGGAAGTGGGAATACATAGATAGCGCTTCATAATATCAGGAGTCATAGACATCAGAAGTCAATGCTTCACTTTCTGATTTTCAGCATACCATTTCTCATATCCCTTATCTAACACAGAAGGTAGAGTTATTTTGTCTATGATGTATTAGAGCTTTTATTGTTCAGTAATATACATCTTCATTAATTGGAATCACACATCATAATTTGTTTCAGTGAGCTGAATGCCTGCATTGAAGACATCCCAAGACTGAAGAAGAATAGGAACAGATTTGGTACCAATTATTCACTCATTTTTTATTGTTTATTTTTTTTGTATTCCTATTTTTATATATAAATCTATATATAGATATATTTATCTAATACGAGACTTTTTTTTTTGGATCCTGTTTTTATCTATATATATATATATATCTAACACGAGACAAAAGTAAATAGATAAATAATGGTCTTAGTTATTGAATGGGTCTTGACTTGAAAGTAATAATTTGTTCGGCTATTGGATCTGGGCCTAAACTTAAGGTAATAGACTTAATGATATTAGTTTTTGAATGGGCCTAGGCTTAAGGAGCAATGTAATGGGCACAATTTATGTCTAACATTACATATGAGATTAGGTCTTAAAAAGGTCACCTCCTAAAGTGTAATTAATATAATTTAATATCGTTCTAAAACTTTTTGTAGTATTGGGTACTAGTGTTTTATAACATTAGTCTATAAAAAGTTAAGTCACAAAAGAAAAATATTTATATCATTCAAAAAAAAAATTATATATAACAAATGGCCTTTTTTCATCTCATTTTATAAAATGACCTTTTCTTACCTATTCAATAAATATTCCTTGTTTTCAATTTAAGCAAAATAGCCCTTTTTAGTACATCAACTTTATCTGTAAATCAATATGTATTAGTAAATCAATTTTTGTTCATTGGTGTATCAATTTCATATCAATATATCAATTATTGTGTGTTAGTATATCAATTTTGTATTAAATTTATAAACATATATATAAGATTTTTTTTCCCATAAACTGATAAACTGATATAAATATTCAAAAATGATAAATTTTAACTTTTTTCATTATCTCCGCTATTTTGTAATTTTTTTTTATAAATTTGACAATTTCAAATATAATTTGAAAAACAACCATTTTTTTTTTTTTAATTTGAACCTAAAATTCGATCATTTGAAATATCTGGACTTATTTACTTTGAAATGGCTCATAAAAAGTCTCCTGCCCATGTCCAAATCCCATTTATATGATATCCAATAGTACCTCCGATCATTTTTGCTTATTGATACATCATTTATATCCTCGGATATGAGGTCGATACTGTTATGAAATATGCAAGACGGACTACGTATTTAGTCATGACATAATCTTGANACATGCATGTTACATACGTAATAATTATTATAAAATAAATATAACGTAGAGATTATTGTAAAATTATTATGAATAGATAAACTGCATTTTATATGATTATGAGTTATGTACAAAACGCAATTAACTCTTTGCATGTCAGATATATAGCCAAGTGATTTGATATCACTAAGCAAACATGTAACAGATTTTAGTAACGGAATATCTTTAATTACTAAAGTACTTTTCATTAGCAATACAATTTCACGATCAAAATGGTCTTTTTTATCTGCACAATAAGGATACAAAGAGCAATGCCAAACCGGTAGACTTAAAAATGGTGGACAATGGAATGCCATACTTCCCTTTCCCAAACAACCCTTTTAAAATAGTCCACAAGCACAACACCAGCCACAAACTGCCGAAAACCTCCAAAAACCCTGAGCCGTGGTCGCCGTGAGCTGGCGGTTGCTGCCCCAACAACGCCGTGGCCAGCGCTATGAGTTGGACCAACAAAAGGGCTGTGACGGGCACAAAAACTGGGGACTCGTCGAAGGTAAATCTGCTTGCGTCCACGTCATCTTGTTCAGTACTTGAAGTTGATTGGTCCTTTTTGGTAACTTCAAAAACTGTTTCTGACAATCGTAAAATCTTTAGTACCACACTAAATAATCCCAGAAGCCAGGGGCCCATTGTGGTTATTCTTGCCATTTTCTGATTGTTCCACCACGCTCGGATGGATTGTCCCGTGGCAAAGTACTCTGATAGTGTGTATAGATTGTAGATGCAAAAGATCGATACTGGAATGAAGAAGGCAGGTTCTTGGCTCTACATTCAAACATTTAGAGCTAGTAAGAGAATGAAGTAATGTATATGTGTATATATATATTGAGACGATTTATAGTTCTCCAATGAGAATATAAGACTTGCATGAAGTAAATGACAAATTATACTTATTAGCAGAAGTAAGCATTATAATCTAGTTCTCCTAATCCAAAATCTCAATTCAATGATGTCAATTTATAATACGAGTAAATAAGTATATAACATACGTGTACGACAACTCAATACATTTAAAAATGTCAGTGGGGCAGTCAAGTGAAATGACTATCAAACCTCTGCCTCTTTGGTTCAATGAAATAAATGAGTGCGAGTTTTAGTTAAGTGGTGCTAGTGAGAAAATAAACTAATGCTTTATGTTAATGAATATATATGCAAAGTGAGTTTAGCATTTTCTATAACACATTTGTTTCTAAGGAGTAGCATTGAATGTGAAAATATGTAGTGTTTTACTCACTTTAGGCAATAACTGAGAGTTGGTGAAAATAGAATACGCAAATAGAAGAGCATAGCAAAGCTCAGGAATGGAGCGTAAGCCCCATGAGAGGACCCACACGTAGGCCATGCACTGCCGGAGTTGAAGCTTGTAAAACATGGTGAAGAATATGGGGCAGTTTTTGCTTAATAGGACTTCTAGCAGGCCTGTGGCCCACCTTTTCTGTTGGGTCATGGAGCTAGGTCCGCTGGTGGGTGCGCATCCAAGAAAGGCCGGTGGGTCTGGAGTACAAAGTGCAGATCTCCAGCCTTTCTTATGGATGATTAGCCCAGTGTGGATATCTTCTGTTGTTGATCCATATATCCAGCCCACCTAGGCCCAACCAGCCACAAAATGAGAGTCAATTAATATCTAATGTAAGATGTCTCGACTTGAAGGAGAAAAAGTCTTGCGCACCAATAATGTTACCATAATAATAATAAAAAATACTAATTAATATCACCAACCAAATATTACGTGATTAAATTTTTGTATTAGATTCAATATTTTGATTAAATGAAAAAACTTTCATTGATTGAAAGAAATACGAAAATGTGATACATTTTAGTACTGTTACATAAAATTGCTCACTGGGGACTGACCTTTAGACCCCAGCTAGTGCCATTCTCGTACCCACAGCCTGCCACTTCATGTGCAGCCTCAATAATTTTCTGAATATTCTCTGCGGAATCTGCCTTACTCCCATTCAAAGCACTGGCAGCAGCTCTAGCAAACTCATTTGAGTTGCCAAAACTTTGGAGTAACTCCTGCTCATGTTCATATATTTTTCCTATGTAAAGAATAAGATATTGAGAAACTTAAATAATTTGGTCAGAGCACCCTCAAAATTTGAGAACATTATATATATATATATATATATATCTATATGTGTGTGTGTGTGTGTGTTGAAAGCATGTGAATAATGCTAAGAATTTCAATTAGTGTACCAATTCTTTAGTATCAAATGTGGTAGTGAGTTGTAATTTTTCACATAACGTAGTATTAAAAATGAGCAATGTTTTTATGCAACAGTTGTACTGCTGAACATCACAAATTAATAAAAGTATGAGACCTACCATAAAATTAATACGTAGAACCCATATATTTTATTAGTATGTAAAGCTTAACATCATATGTGCTCTTTAACATTTCCCAACTAAAATTGGTACAATAATTTCAGATTTTCAGCATTGTTCTACGTCTGAATATTTATGTATAAAAATTTATATGGGAAAATGAAAGCTGTAAGTCACCTTTAATTATTTCAGCATTTGTATTATAAGAGTGTTTTGGACCAATTTCTATGTTTTCTGGGGACAGACCATATATGACTTGTCGCCTATGACAACATCCTGTTCCACTGTATAATACTCCTTGAAGTCCTGCCATTCCCCGTGCCATATACTACACCATATATAAGGCCAATTATAAATTAATATGATTAGCGAGAACAATTACTTGACACTAGCTAGCTAGCTAGCTAGCTATTAATTAATCAAACTTTGTTTCCATACTTAATTATACCTCAAAGAGAACAATCATCTGATTTCCAAAAGGATCATCCTTAAGCCTGTCGTAGAAGACTTGTGGAAATTGGGCAAACGCGAACTCTCTTTCGCTCTTGGGACCCAGGAGAATGCACATTGCTCGAAGAACAACCTTTGGATCGTTGACAAACATGTCACAATCAACGTTCAGCATGAAAGGAGCATTTGTCATCAACCCTGAGACCCTGGCCTTTACAAAAATGATTAATTTTACATTCAATAATTGGTTAATTAAGAAATAATTAATTTATATATTGGGTAGCTAGTATATTAGGTGTGTTTTTTACCCAGATTGATTAAAAAAAATCTGATATTAATTGTTACATTTCAAGCTAGTAGTTACAAAAAATAAATACTTCTGTTCAATTATTTTTGAAGATCCAACGTTTTTTCATTGTAACCAAAATCTAATGATTCATGTTAATCTCTCAAATCAGTATAGGGGAAAAATCGATGAGAAAGATCTTACCAAAACATTCATGGCACCGGCTTTATAGTGATGTTGATGATTGGGCCGCTTTTCTCTAGAAATGTAAACTAAATGTGGCAATTCATCTGCCAGACCTTGTTTATTCTCCCATATTACCTTTAAAACAACATTAACCTTTATTTGATGAGTGTCTCGAATAATATATGTTTAATTTATTAAAAAAATTAATTGGGTAGTCAAGATCACTTTGTAATAAATTGACTACTAGAAGGAGTGCCCGGTTATTCACAACACAACCTACAATTAATAACAGTAAGAATGGGAAAAATAAAATTGAAATCATTTTAAATTTTCATTATAAAGTTCTAAATTTCAATCTTCAAGTTTACTTACTTATTAGAAGTTATGCTTTTTTCTCTTTTCTCTTTACTCTTAGAAGTTTTGCTTCTTACTTGATGTTTAGAACTCAAATAAGAAAGAGTATTTATACTACATGAGAAACAAAAAGAATCACACAAATAAATAATTACAAAAATTCTTAAGTCACACATACTTTCTTCTACATACTTTTAATAATAATCTAAGTAATCAAATGATTCACATGCAAAAAACTAATATCTAATTAACACTAGAATATTTTAGGTGGAAAGCTTCTTCAATTTGGATTTGAACTTCTTATTTTATAATTAAACTTTGCACTTAAGCTAACTCTAATTTATTGGGCCTTATGTTGATGGGCCTAGAATACTTTTTATGGGCTAATAAGTTTATTTTCAACACCCACCCTAAACTTATTTTATAACACCAAGCAAGTTTCTCAATCTTGTGAAGTCTTCAAACTTAAATGACTTGGTAAAACTATCAGAAATCTAATCATGTGATCTCACATACTTCAATTATACTTCATTATTTGTAATACATTCTCTCATATAATGATAGCAAGTGCTGATATGCTTGCATCGATCATGAAAAATTGGATTTTTAGCCAAAGTTATTGATGACTTATTGTCGATGCAAATCTTCGTTGGCTCATTTTGAGACATGTTTAACTCTTTCAACAGTCTTCTTAGCTATATTGTATGACTAACACACGATGTAGCAGCTACGTATTCAGCTTCGTATGTTGAAAGAGTGACAATCGATTGTTTCTTAGATACCGAGGAGAAGACGGTTTCTCCCATGAAAAATACCAAACCAGTTGTGCTTTTTCGATAATCAATATCTCCGGCCCAATCACTATCACTGTAACTAACGAGTTTGTAATCATTGGAAACTGAATAGAATAAGTCAAGATTGATCGTACCTTTTAGATAACGGAGAATTCTCTTTGCAGTTTTGAAGTGAGTGGTTATTGGAGTTTCCATGTAACGACTCACTAGTCCATTTGCATAGAGAATGTCAGGTCTTGTCCATGTCAAGTACCAGAGGCATCCAACAATGCTCTTGAAGAGTGTTGGATCCATATTTTCTGCTTCATCATCTTTGAATAATTTTATTCCACATTCCATTAGTGTACTTATCGGCTTGCAATCATCCATATTGAATTTCTTCAAGATCTCCTTTGTATAGTTTTTTGAGAGATGAAGATTTTTTCTTCTTTTTGCTTGACTTCTATGCCAAGATAGTATGTCATAAGTCTGATGTCTATCATTTCAAACTCATGTGTCATTATTCTCTTGAATTCATCGATCATCCTTAGATTACATCTAATGAATATAAGATCATCCATATATAAGCATACGACTAGAATGTCTCCATTTTTGGTTTTAATATAAAGAGCATGTTCATAAGGGCACTTAGTGAATCCATTTTATTTAGAAATATTTGTCAATTCAGTTGTTCCATGCTCTTGGTGCTTGCTTTAGTCTTTAGAGAGCCTTCTTCAGTTTCAAAACCTTATCTTCATGCCATTTCACCTTATAACCCAATGGCTATTTGATATAGATTTTTTCTTTAAGAACTCCATTTAGAAATGTAAACTTTACATCTATTTGATGGATCTTCCATATGTTCTGAGCAGCAAGAGAAATAATTAGTCATATAGTTTTCATTCGTGCAACAAGAGCGAATACCTCATCATAGTCAATGCCGGCTCTTTGACTATAGTCTTTCGTAACTAGCCTTGCTTTGTATCTTTCTACCTTTCTATTGGCATTCTTCTTCAACTTGTACACCCATTTTACACTGACAGCTTTATGATTTTTCAGAAGAGCGGATAGCTCCCAAGTGTCATTCTTCTCTATGGCTATGAATTTTTCATCCTTCGCATTCCTCCACTTTTCATCTTATACAGTCTCTTGGAAGTTAATCGGTTCACAATCAGCAAATAGGCAAAATAGAGTGAGGTTTTCGAGTCTATCAATCACCTCATATAGATCTTCTAGGCTTTTTGTACATTCTTCATGCCTCTTAGTTAAGAAAGATGGAGGTGAATCTTCTTGAGTAGATGACGTTGATGAAGAAGGTGGAGTAATAGCCTTTTGATGGACTTTTCTTGCTTGCTCTGCTAGTGTTTCTTCATCTTCAAATTGTGGAAAGAAATTGTAGTCATTTGTTTGAGAACCAAAGTCTCTTTCACCTTTTCATCGAATATTACATCTCGGCTGATAATTACTTTTCTATTGTTAGGATAGTATAACTTATATCCTTTAAAGTTGGTGTCCTAGCATATGAAAATGAACTTCTTGCTTTTATCATCAAGCTTAGTTCTATGTTTGTTTGGCACATGCACATGGGCTATACTTTCAAAGACTCTTAAGTGGGAGATCCCAGGCTTCCTTCCGCTCCATGCTTCTTGTAGTGTCTTTCCCCACACACTTCTTGTCAGAGATCGATTGAACAAGTAGACTACATATGCAATAGCTTCTGCTCAAAACTCTTTGGGTAATCTCTTACTTTTTAGCATCCTTAGGGCCATGTTGAGGATAGCCCGATTCTTCTTTTCTGCCACACCATTTTTTTGGGGGGATCTTGGAATGGTTAAAGTTGGTCGAATTCCATTAGTATCATAGAATTCTTAGAACTCTTTTAAAGTGAAGTTTCCTCCTCTGTCAGATCTCATGGCTTTGATCTGAAAACTGCTTTCTTTCTGTACCATAGTCTTGAACTTCTTGAAAGCCTCAAAGATTTCTAATTTTTGCTTCAAGAAATATACCCAAGACTTTTTAGAGAAATCGTCAATAAAGAGCAAGAAGTTATTGCTCTTATCGAAAGAACTTAATTTGATAGTACTGCGCACTTCTGTATGCACGAGTTCTAGTATATTATGGGCTTTTGAATTTGACTCTTTTGGAAAGTTTTTCATGAATTAATTCTCAAGTAAGCATCCTTTACAAAGTTGATCAGGATAATTGATATATGGCAAGTCTCTCACCATCTCTTTCTTGGATAGTAACTCTAGTTTTTCGAAGTTGAGAGGCCCAGATCTCAAATTCCATAGCCATGATAAATCTTTATAACATCCTTTGAGACATTTTGTCATATTATTTTGAATGTTCAATAATACCATTCTATTTCTTGACATAGGTACCTCAACAATCAAGTTCATATTATTATCTCTTGTAGAAAGACTATAATATTCTAAGTGAATATCATAATATTTCTCTAAGAGTTATCTCAAATTCAAAATATTGTTTCCATGGTAGGTACATAATAAATATTTGAAATAAATTGATGTCCCCCATTTTTCAAGCGAATAAGAATTTTACCTTTTCTTTTTATTACTACTTTTGAATCATCACCGAAAGAAAGACTCCTACTGATTGATTTATCAAGCTCCACAAATATTGATTGACGCCCACACATATAATTGTTAGCACTGGTGTCAAGATATCATGTGTTGTCTTGTCATCCGTTGTTGTCGTTATATACTAGTAGCACGGTGCCATTTTTTTCTCTTTTCTCTTCAACGTAATTGACTTTGTCTTCAATTCTACAATTGGATGCTTTACATTCTTTAGTATAATGGCTAAACTTGTGACAATTAAAATATTCAACTTGAGACTTCTCATGCCTCGAGTTCATTTGACCTCTATTATGACCTCTTAAAGAGCTTTCTCCTCTTTTGAAATTGATGATATGATAATTATGGCTGTTGTTGGAATTCCAACTTTATCCACAGCCTCGACTTATACCACATCCTTGTCCTCGGACTTGTCCTATACCATGACCTCGTTGACTTGTTTCGCTACATTGGCTATCTTTTCTCTCCGTGAGTTGTGTCTTGAGAAGCTGCTCCTTGAAATTTGGCTTCTTTTTTTTTTCTTTTCCTCGTGAGCTTGTAAAGAACCCAAGAGTTGTTCTATCATCATGGCTCCAAAATCTTTAGTTTCTTCGATAACAATAACAATATTCTTAGACTTTGGATCTAACGATCGAAAAATCTTTTCTATGATCGTAACATTTTCTAGTTTCTCACTATTTCTCTTCATTTGATTCGAAATGTCTAGAACTCTTGAAAAGTAGTCAAAAACTGACTCAGTCTCTGTCATGTATAGTAAATCAAACTCTGCTGTTAGAGTTTAAAAGCAAACCTTTTTAATCTTTTATTCTCTTTTATATGAAATTTGAAGTTTCTCTCATGGTTCCTAAGCGGAGGTTGCACTTAAGATTTTCTCAAACTCGCTATCATCTAAGGCCTAGTAGATAAGGAAGAGAGCTTTTTTATCTCTCTTTCTTGAATATTTTAAACTATCCTTTTATATTGAGGATAGTGTTGCCTCATCCCTTAGCTCTTTGAAGCCTTTCTCTACTTCTTCTCAAGTATCATGTGCTCCAAGGAGGACTTTTATTTTGATA
This sequence comes from Parasponia andersonii, assembly GCA_002914805.1. Classification (NCBI taxonomy): domain Eukaryota; kingdom Viridiplantae; phylum Streptophyta; class Magnoliopsida; order Rosales; family Cannabaceae; genus Trema; species Trema andersonii. The sequence continues at coordinate 548,291 of JXTB01000192.1, read as the reverse complement.
GTCCAATTATCAAAGTTGCTGCCTTGAAGTGGTGGAACTTGAAGAGATGCTAATCTGCCAGTAGCCATAATTTTTAACAGAATGAGATTTTAGAAATTTTGACTACACGGATAGATCCAGAACGTAGAAAAATCTTAAAGTTGACTAGTATATCAGCTTGGTCAAAGTCAATGGTCAAAGTCAACCACTCGGTCAATGGTCAACGTTGGTCAACAATGCAGTCAACAGCTCTAACGGCTCAGTCAACAATGCAATCAAACAGCTCTGATGACTCAGTCAAAACGGCTTTGACTCGACTTAACTCGGTGAGTTTACTTAATTTGTAACAGCAAACTTTCGATGACTCATTCAGACTCGTTCGGACTCTGATTGAGCTATTTTTTCAATAGCGTGTTCGTCTCGTCGAGTTCTTTAATTTGATATGTAATTGTAGTATGTTTTAAACAAATCACTAATACTTTCAATCTCAAGAATTCTTTTTTTGATGTGGAAATTAGTTAAAGCTGCAAGTAAAGAGCATACTTAGAATTTTAAGAGAACTCACAACCTCATTCTAATACTACTTTGTTGAAAATAAAACAAACTTTATTACTCACTTAAATATTATTACAAGAGAAAATTCTCAATTTCACTCTTCAGGCTCACTCATTCACTAGAAACTATGATTCTTTCTCTCTTCTCTTCACTTTTAGAAGTTTTGCTTCTTACTTGATACTTAGAACTCAAATGAGGAGGGGTATTTGTACTACATGAGAAATAAGGAGAACCACATAAATAAACAATTACGAAAACCCTTAAGCCACTCATATTTTCTTCTACATACTTCTAATAATAATCTAAGTAATCAAATGATTCACATACAAAAAACTAATATCTAACTAACACTAGAAGATTTTAGATGGAAAACTTCTTCAATTTGGACTTAAACTTTTTTTTCTTAATACGCTTTATACTTGGGCTAACTCTAACTTATTAGACCACATATTGATAAATTTAGAACACTTAATATAGGCTAAACAAGTTTATTTTCAACAATGCCTTCTCATGATAATTGTTTCCTTTTCTAGCTGGAACTTTAGGAGTCTATTTAAACTTTTCAATAAACATGTATATAATTAGTTACTGATATATGTTTAAATTGTTTCTACTATGTATCTTCTATATGGATTAATTAGAGAAATGTTTCAGAAAAAAAAAAAAAAAAAAAAAAAAGCAAAGACAAAAACAAAAAAAAAAGTTATATACCTTGATTATGGTAGGATGATTGTTTCGTTTTGTGTTTAGGAAAACTTTAAAATCACCGCTAAAATCACACGGAACCGATTTTTGGACCACGGCCTCAATATTTCGGCTAAGCTGCTCATACTTATCCTGTAACAAATGGGGACAAAGCCACGGACGTCTTATCAAAGTAAACCCTAATGAAAATGAAATAACATTTACGTGTAGCTGTCTAGATAGCTGTCACAATCTTCTGTATTTAGTTTACTTTTCTTTTGTACTCTTTTGCCCATATCTGTCCACAATTCCACTCCTTACATGTCTTATCTTCAAGTATATGGGGTCTTGAAAGTAAAATTATTTATACCTTAAAACAAAGAAGACACATATTTTAGAAGAAAATTAAAGGTAATTCCAATTCCATAAAAATTACCTTCATACTTCTCCATTCTTGTTCAAATTCCTTAGAGTACTTAAATTGATCGAAAGCCAAGGCATCATTGTAGAAGTACCTAAAAGGTGCTCTAACTTGGACATTGTACTTCTTACAAAATGGAACCCAAAGCTTAGCAAACTTGGATGCTTCCATGAGAGAGTAGAGAATAATAGGAGAGCATCCATCGTCTGAAACGTAGCAAGCTAGCTTGTGAGTTGGATAATCCACTGCTAGCAAAGATAGGACCGTGTTTATGGTCATGATGGGTGGTTCTAACACTACGTCTGCCGTTGTCACAAACATGTCCACCGATGGAAGCTCACCAACCCTAATAGTAGAAATACGTTCAATATATAAAGTTACAAATTAAGAAAATATGTTAATAATGACATATACACCGAAAGAAAAAAGAATATTAATATCGTTGTACCGTTTTAAGACTCGTTCGGGGTAAGTTTCGTAGTCAACAGGATTCCATTTGGTGCTGATGGCGAGACCCCAATAAAAAGTAAACCACAGCTCGCATAACAAGGCCAGGAGCCAGTAGGTATCATGGTTATGGTGAGAGACAATTCGATAGCCGGGCAGAGAGAAGAGAAGAAAGAAGATTACTATATTGAAGAAGTTCTTGACAATATTCTTACTTGAAACTTGTTCATACAGAGGGATAGTAGCATATGTGATATCCATTTGGAACTTTGGCAGGAGTTATACGGTGGATTTGTTTTTCTCCTCGGTTTTTATAAGAAAAAGTAAAGGCTTTAGACTTAGTGATCCGGAGTGAATTTAGTGCATATAGATATATAAATATATATATATATAAGTATATATATATATATATATATATGCTAAATAACCAACTTGAAGTACCGAGTGACTCTATAAATTACCGAAAGAGTCATGATAACTTATTAATTTAACATATATTTTACAGAGTGATAAACTCGGCATAAAACATGTGGAAGAAAATATTTTTAAAAAAAACATATTAGTAGTACCATAGATTATCTTACAACTTGAGACCTGAGTTAGTTACGGAATGGATATTTTGTAAATTGAAAATATCAAGAATGAGTTTTTTTTTTTTCAAAAAATAGTTCAACAGCATTCAGAACCTTAGATTTTTCAAAAATAGCTTCCCGAAAATATTTAGTTGAGATAAAAAATCATTGTTATACATCACTCATTAAACATACGCAGTAATAAAAACAAATATTTCATAATCATATATCAAACATCCATATCACGTCCAAACTTAGACATAAGTTATACAAATCATATCCAAATCTCACAACTAACTTATGTAGTTATAATTCAATCCAAATTCCTAGTTAAGTCTATTATCCACAAATCTGGTGAGAATTTATCAAAATACAAACAATACTAGTAAGCCTCCAGTGCCTTTCTCTAGGTCTCTATGTCCAAATCATACTAAATGCCACCTGCGGCAAAGAAAGTGGAAAGAAGGGGTGAGCTAATGCCTAATAATTCCAAATTTTTAAATAATAGAATATTTATATTTAAATTCCTATATAGTTAGTAATTTATTTTAAACAGTTTATAAAATTATTTTATAAACAACTGTAGAAAGATTCACTAAACTCCAAACCTTACAAAATACATTCTCATATTCTAAAAGTTCACAAATTTCAAACTTTTGTCATTTACGTTTCCAAAATTCTAAAGTTCATAAATTCCGAACTTTTACGAAACACATTACCAAATTTAGTATATATCCATATTGTCAAACATACAACAATGCAATGTAATCATGACGATACGTTCGAGATGTTCAAATGTAACATCCATAAGTCCAAGTACCCTATTTAGGTACCATAAGTCTAAGCAGCCTCCTTGGATACTATAAGTCCACGACTGCATAAGTGTTATGAATGTACACAATACTATATGAATGACATTGATGAGACTATATATCTTTTGTTATAAAATCACAAAACGACTATGCAATAAGTTTTATTTTAAATTATCACACTTATCCAAAATAATCACCAAAATTAAATAGAGAATATTTAATTCACAAAATTTAACAATAGATAAGATACTCTAAGCCATGATAACATCAATAAGATAAAACTCACAAATCTCTTCTTGTGTTATTAATTATAACAAAAGCACACTGTCACTCCTAAAGTACCAAGAATGATGGGATCCTTATGGTGTTATTAAATCTTAATGCATTAATCATATTGCTCGATAACATTTACTAATGGATATATATATATATATAGAGGGCACAATCCAGTATGTATTTTTTCTTTTTACCTATGCATAAGTATTAATTTGGCCAATGAAAATTTAGCATGCATATTTTTTTATTGTAAAAAATAAAAGAAAGAAAAAGCATTAATGATGCACGTCTTTTCATACACTTCATTATAGCCATTGGATCACCATCTACTATTGGATCACCGTTAGATGGTGATCCAACAGCTGAAAAAAAAATATCTACCCATAGATAAAGAAAAAAAAATACTATATATATATATATATAGAGGATCATTATCTAGTCCTTTTTTTCTTTCCGTATCTATATATCATTACCTATGTATAGGATCATTATCTACTCTATCAACCACTGCTTTTTGGCTTCAACAACTAAACTTCTTTGCAATTTACTACTTACTAGTGTGGGAACAAAAGAATAAATCAGGATTTTTTATTAGAAAAAGAGAAAATAGGATAAGTCAAAGCAAATATAATAATTAGTTGCATTTAATAAATGGTGTTCGTCTTTTTTTTTTTTTAATGCAGCTTAACTAATGACCTCTACTTATTACAAATTAAAAGAAAATACTTACTATTACCCAATATCCACCTCACTCATTAAGGATAATAGGTTTTTATGCCTATTCCTGTGTTATTCGAATCTAGGAGCGGGATCTTAAATATTAGGTACTCTTACCACTTGAGCCAACTCACTTCGTCAATGGTACTCGTCTTATTTATTTACAGTCTTTTTAAAAAAATCCAGGCACATGATCTAAAAAATTTAAAATCTAGAATGGATAGAAAATTTAGAAAAATCTTGAATTAATTTAGAAAAATATTATATTTTTAAAATATTTAAAAATACCATTTTTTTTTAATTTTGATATATTTTTAAAGGTACTCAAGGTAACTATTCAAATTACTTGTTCTTAATTACAAAAATATAGTCCAAATTCAAAAAATTGAGAAAGTCTGGATGACCTAATTTAAACACTTTTTGGTTACTTGAGTATTTTTAAAGTTTTAGATTTTGAGTAGGTAACCCCGATGGGTTACCTGAAGCACCCTTAGTGGTAAAAAGTGATAATTTTGTAAATCAATCTTCAAAGCAGTATTTTTCTAAATAAAAATTTAGGACTTTTGAATAAATAAATACATAAATAATAATAAACAATCCTCGATTTTTTTAAGTTTTTCTTTCGAAATTTTACATGTAAAATTGAATTTCCTTATACATCTTTTATGCAGAGTTGTCAAACAGATATTGGGAAAATCTCAACGAAAAAAAAAAGAAGAAGAAGCATGTATGTTGACGAAGTGCACATTTTCTAAATCTGTCGGCATTGCTTGATCCTAGCGCTTGATATTTTTTTCCTTGCCTCCCCTCCGCTTGATCATGAAAGCGGAGTTTGTGATGAATAAGATCCTAATCCCTGATAAATAATAAACAAACAAAGTATACACAAGACTTTTAGTGATTTATTTTTAACGTGAGAGTTGCGTTCAGGGATAGGGCTGATTGCGATTTGAGAATAATTTTTGTGTAATTGTTTGGATATTATGTGTGTGTATGAGTATTATATATATATATATATAATACTTATTTAATAATAAATAGAGGAATTGGAGAAAATTGAACTTTTTTGAAATTCATAGTAAATGACCTACTGACTGTGTTTAAATATTTTTTTTGCAAAATACATCTTTTGAATTATATTCGATCTGACTAACATGGTTGATTCATAACTTAGATTATTTTTTAAACCACCCTAATAAGTACATGCGTCGTAATAAGAGTTGTGATGACGTTTCTCTCAGGCCTTCGGCGGTCAAATCCATCTCGATCAATTTCTTAACCCAAGTTCTCTTACACAACTTCACTTGGCTGTCATCTAGTTTTGTTAGACCAAGTATATAAGTTGATAGAGGACATCAGGCTCAAATTAACGGTAATTTTCGGGGCTAGTTATGTGTTTATTGTCCTTAACATTGTCTTTTTAGTTCAAAGTTTTAAAATAAATTTCTACTTCAAAGTTTAATTAATTTCCCTTGATTTGTCTGTCTACTAATTAATAGAATTTCACCAACTAACATATTTTGACTAGTCTGGTCTACTGACTAATCGAGTTTTGTCAAGTTCTAGCTAGTTGAGTAACTGAGTTACATATGTCTAACGATTTCGAGTGACGAGTCGCTATATCGGATGCTAGCTGGATCTGGGCAGCACATCCCACCCAAGAAGCTGATGTTAATTGATCACAACACATGTTGGACAATGGGGCCCGAATATGAAGTCCCTCAATCCTGTGAAGCAGATGACCAGCACATGTCCACGTTCACCTTATACAACCAAGAAATGACATCACGATGAATCGATATGTTTTGTCTAGTTAGTCAGATTTTTTTCTTAATAAATTTTGTTAGCGCTATTGTTTTTTCTTAGTAAAATAATTAGCCGTTAATCTTCACGGATCACAAACTATTAGTAGACGGCCGAAACCGTTGAAAATTCTCTTTCCAAAAATATTCCTCTGGCTATATGTTACGACCCAAAACTCGGGCCAGTGGCAGAAGAGAAATTTCACAAAGGCGAGAAATTCTTAGATTTATTTGAAAAGTATTAAAAGTTCTAGTTTTTATGAAATAATTTATTTAAATAAAATAATTGGAATTTCATCCCGTGAACCACTCCCACAGTTCGTATACACCATTAAACATAGACCGAATAATAATTGAAAAACGTGAAATCAAATATAAGTTCAAGCATCACCATCACCCACAACAAAAGTAACATCACAGAATGGCATACATAAGTTCGCAAACGAAATAGAAAGCATTAATCTTGGTTCAATACTAATACAAAGCCCAAAATAATCCAAACACCAAGACAACAAACTTCTAGCATTACCAAGAGACGAATTGTAATCAAGATGACCTCTTACTCCTCTTGATCACCGAGATCGCACTGGACACCACATAAGGAAAAAGGTAGGGGGGATAGTATTGGAGCGATTTCTCACCAGCTATCCACGTGTCTCTGAACCGCTGATGCTGTATTTTCCAACTGTCCACGTGTCATCGCTATCCCAAAGTACTCTGAACTCCAGGCAGGTTCGGAGAGGCGGGGGTGGCCACCTGCAAAGACTCTCCGATGCTTAAGTCAGTAGTCCATCTTTGATTCAGGGTTGCAAGGAATTAGTTCTATATGAGTATATCTTTGTTTCTTACTCATAAGCTTTTTTATATATTTCTTACTCATAAGCGTACATGCCCCTCTTGTGAACGCATGACTCATACATATATAGTCCTGAGATTGTGAACCCTGCGGGTCTCAATCTCAGGACTGAGTACCTTTTTCCTCAAAGTTTTTCCCAGAGATCACGGGCCGAGATTTCCGTGATCTCCTCTGTATCGCCGTAACCTGATTTCCGCCGCCTCCTACGGCTTGAATCTGTCAGGGGTGAGATTTGGGTAAATCGTTGTTCTGTCAGGACGGCTTGCCCCTTGTGCACGCCTATCCAGGATCGTATTAAATGCTCTGTCTGGGTCTGGAGTTGTGAGTTGCTTTCCATTGTATTCTGGTAGAAGACCCTTGGGGCTTCTGACCCTCCAGCTGTCGAGGTAAGGGTCGGACTGGGCTGAGACTATCCAGGGTCTGTGAAAGGCTCGGCCCTAACCTCGGACAGCCTAATGGCCGATTGTGATATCACGTGTAACCCATGTGTCCTTTAGCTAATCACTCTCGATACCTGTCGGACGGTGGGCCCCTTTTGTGACATGTTCTGCCGCTCGATCGTCCACATGGTGTATGACTTTGGAACGGGTCCCACAACTGCCCCCATTTCCCTACTTGATGGATTCGTATCCGTCAAGTGAGGAAATCGTTTATCCATTCCTCCAATCTGGGGGATGTACGTGGCTCCTTCCTGCAGATGCAGAGGCACACCGTCCCATGTCACGAAACCTGTTTGAATTTCAAAGTTTCGACTGTTCGGTCTCCTTAGCTCCCCCCCTTTTCCAGAAAAACTCTTCGGCTTCCCTTCTATAAAAGCCGCAATTACGCTCATCTGCCATTTTACTAAAATCTTCTATCATTCTAGTCTCATCAAATTCTAGGGTTTCCGATTTCCTCTCTTCTAGAGACTTTTACTCTTTCACTCGTATTCACAACAATGGTTTCAAATCAAGATTAGGAATTGCACCCCATCACGGATTTAGAGTTGGATTCACTAAGGAGGCATCTCTGCCTCCCCGGAGGAGTAACGCTACAACGGGTTGAGGGCCATGTGGACTGGAATCTTCGTCCTTCTGCCCCCGAAGGCTCTTTTATCTTGGGCAGAAAGCATCTGGAATGGCTACGATTCCCACTTCCTTCCCTGATCCACCAATTCTTTGCTTTGACAGGGATCCATCTGATGTAACTAAACGCAAACGGGATCATGATTCTGATGGGACTTTCCACCCTGTCAGTTCTCATATCGACCTGGAGGTGGTCTTTTATGCTTATAATTCACCCTCATCCCCAAGAAAGGTTCCTACCTCACCTTTTACCTCCAACCGCTGCCGGGACGTCACATCTTCTGGGGCTTGCCGAGGTTGGACAAACAATGGGACTCCCACACCAGGCTATACGCCATTGGAGGGGCGTGGTGCTCCCCTTGGGTGAATGGCGAGCACTTCCAAGTTCCCTCAGCTTTTCTGCAGAGTAAGTGCCAGGTCATGATTTTCGGGTCTGTGTTCTCCTCGTCTGTTATTGCTCACATTATTTTGTCTTATGCAGCCTCAGCAGAAGAGAGTAGGTTCGAGCCACATTTGTCAGCGGGGCGGCTCAAAGGCCTGTAGGGGATCATCATCTTCGGATTTCCCGAGGACTGCCGGCATATCTAGGTCATCCTCAACCCCCTGGTGATGAACATGATACCCAGGATGGTTTCATACCTCCCATTCCTTCTGGATACCTGGGTCATCACAAATCACATGCAGAGCCGACTTGACGCCTCTGCCCTGAACCGATTCTGCCGGGACGAGTATGACCGAATCGCTATGGTGGGTCGGCAGGTTACGGCTTCAAGCCAATTGGCAGGCTCCAATGACCTGGTGGCACCGTCTAGCCACGAGCTCGAGGAGGCCGTGAGGCTTATGGCCGAGGAGTGCATCAGGCTCCGAAGGGAGGAGGCCACCGCCCCCAAGAGGGCTAAGGGTGGGTTCATTTTCGCATCCTTGAGCTTCGTAGATCGGATTGTGGCCGTGACCTAAACATGTTACTTGTTCTTTGCAGGTTCTGAGACGGGCCTATCGGCTGACCCCTCCCCCGTCAAGGGGGGAGTCGTGGGTCATAAGGCTCGCTCCAAGGCACCCGCTGGCCGGCATCTCATGGTGCTTTCAGGAGATGAAGTGCCTGCAGTCCCCTGCTCCGACGTAGGTGGATGCGAGGAGACGCCGCTAAGTCTGGCTGGGGGGTCTGCTGCACCAATCTCGTCCACCCTTGACTCCGGTTCGAAATCGAGCGCTATTTGCCTCGGTAGGGAGATCGCCGAGCTAAGTGGAGGGCTCCGAGGTTGAAGTCCCGACTATCTTCCCCTCCCCCGGTCCTAATAAAGCGGCGACACGAGGTCGGCTCATCCAACGAAGGAGAGGGCCGGGCGGAGAAGAGGGGCAGGGTTGCTTTCTCGTCTGACAGTGATGATGACGGGGCCATGCTCACCCTTCTAAGGAGGAGAAGGTCGGTGCATAGCGGCCCGCCAAGAGGAGACGCACCACCTCCCGTCGTCGCCGACGGCACTCCCGATGGCACCGAGCTTTCCTCCGTCCCTGCCGCCACTGCTTTGAGGGCAGGCCCGGTTGGTGAAGAGGGTGCCTTCACGGCCAGTGGGATGGGGTCGTGTTCTCCAGGCGCGGGTGACGCCCAAAGAGAGGGTCCAGCCGCAGAGCCGGAGCTGGAGGCGCTCTCTTTGGAGAACGTCGAGCTTGTCACCAGCCGTACCTTCGCGCAGGTTTTGTCCACCCGGTTGCTTCTATTGTGAAATCCCACATCGGCTGGAAAGGGGAACGAAGCACTCTTTATAAGGGTGTGGATACCTTTCCCTATCAGACGCGTTTTGAAAACCGTGAGCTGCGGAGGGCGGTTTGGCCCAAGTGGCAAAGCGGACAATATCTGCTAGCGGGATTCTTGGGCTGTTACAGATGGTATCAGAGCCGGTTCCCGAGTCGATGGTCAGCGGGGACGCTGAACCCTTAAGGGGGGGGGATTGTGAAATCCCACATCGGCTGGAAAGGGGAACGAAGCACTCTTTATAAGGGTGTGGATACCTTTCCCTATCAGACGCGTTTTGAAAACCGTGAGCTGCGGAGGGCGGTTTGGTCCAAGTAGCAAAGCGGACAATATCTGCTAGCGGGATTCTTGGGCTGTTACAGATGGTATCAGAGCCGGTTCCCGAGTCGATGGTCAGCGGGGACGCTGAACCCTTAAGGGGGGGGATTGTGAAATCCCACATCGGCTGGAAAGGGGAACGAAGCACTCTTTATAAGGGTGTGGATACCTTTCCCTATCAGACGCGTTTTGAAAACCGTGAGCTGCGGAGGGCGGTTTGGTCCAAGTGGCAAAGCGGACAATATCTGCTAGCGGGATTCTTGGGCTGTTACAGATGGTATCAGAGCCGGTTCCCGAGTCGATGGTCAGCGGGGACGCTGAACCCTTAAGGGGGGGGGATTATGAAATCCCACATCGGCTGGAAAGGGGAACGAAGCACTCTTTATAAGGGTGTGGATACCTTTCCCTATCAGACGCGTTTTGAAAACCATGAGCTGCGGAGGGCGGTTTGGTCCAAGTAGCAAAGCGGACAATATCTGCTAGCGGGATTCTTGGGCTGTTACATCTATGTTTTTCAACATCTTTGTTAAACGCTAACCCCCCTTTTTTTGTTTAACTTGCAGCTGGTTGTCATCCGGTCTTTCTATTCCTCTCGCGTCAGGGATCTGACCGAGGAGCTGAGTTCCTGCTCTGCACTTACCGAGCGCAGCAAGGCTGCCCTCGCCGAATTGGGGTTTGACTTCAATTTATATCGGGGCCTCGAGGAGGCAAGGGTCAGCAGTGCAGTGGCTCACACTCTGAGCGTCAAGAGGACTAGACGCGAGGAGCTGGCTGTGAGACTGGCTGAGGTGGAGGCTGACAAACTTGCCCAATCTGAGGCCACTAGACTGGCTCAGAATGAGCTAAGGGTCAAGGAGCAAGAGTTACAGAGCGCGGGGGCAGAGATGAGACTGGCTTTCATCACTCGTGACAAGGCTATTGAAGACGCCAAGGAAGCGAGAAAAGCTGAGGTGACAGCCAAGCTAGAGGCCCGCTCTCTGCAATGCAGACTTGACCGGTCCAATGAGGTAAACCGATATCTCTTCTTGGATCCCAAAAATCTAATGGGTGCTCAGGTGGAGATGTCTTGCAAACACAGCGAGGACCTTGTCGGTATTAACACTTTTTTGGTCGACTTATCACACCTGCAAGGGAAGCTCAGGCTGGCGGTGCTGAAGGACAGGCTGGCAGACGCGGAGAAACTGAAAACGAGGTACCAGAGGCAGGTGGACGTCCTTTCTGCGGAAAGTTACAGGTCTGGCTGGGAGAATAAAGAATTCGAAGGCCACGCTGAGGTGGTAACGCCAGACCAGTTTGACGAGTAGAAAGGCATCGAGAGAGACCACTATTCCATCAAACACTACATGCAGCAGCTTGGGGATGAGATCAGCATCACGTACCCGACTAACGTGATGAAGATATTTTCTGCAGAAAAGGACGGGCCCTCTACATCTGCTTCTGGTGCCAAAGAGCCTACCCCTATTTCCGATCTGCCAGATCGAACTTCGGAAGCCTCTGATGGTTAGCCTGGTCCTGGGGTCTCAACTGGTGAGGGGTCTGGCACGGTCATTGTATCTAGAGACGAATCCGATCCTGGTACGCCACCCTCTATTGGGGCTGGTCCAAGTACCGAGACTGGCCGCGCTCCCCTGGCCTGAGGTAATTAGGGCCCATAATTTTGTATATTTATAAAGCTGACCCCAATTGTAATCCTCTGTATAAATAATAAAAAAAGTGCAATTCTCTTTAGTCTATTTTCTTTTTCTTTGTTGATCGCATCCGAGGTAGAGTTAAACCTTGTTATAGCCGTCTGTATAAATAATTGTGGATGACTCGGATGGGTACGATTTCGGACTATTAGTGAGTCCTCCTCGAGCCATGACTATTAAGATTAGTTTCGGAGATAGGGACGCGAGCTTTGACTCGTCCAGTTTTATGGAGGTATAACTTCTGTTATGGCTTGTTTTGGCAGAGTTCGACCCGCGCGTGTGGCTGGACTTCTCTGACCCTAAATGGGATTGTGCTCGGACCCAGCTTCAGGGATTGGTCGACCATTGTTTGGACCCATCGTTGCAAAGGAGAGGGCCTGGGCTCGGCTCTTATCGGGAACAAACAGGGCACTATCACTCCGATGTCTCCCTACGAGTCCGTTCGTGACCTGCTTTCCGTAGATAGGGCGTATGATCGCGCACCATTGCTGACCGTTCGTTTGCATTTTTAGGACATAATAAACATACTTTAATCTTAATTTTTGTCCTTCACGTTTGGCCTAGTACTGGGCTGCCTCCAACGGGTAGACTCCAAATCCGTTCACATCCTGCCCATGTGCAAATAAATCATCCCCCGTCAGAGCCTGTTTTCCTTTGGCTTTTTGTATAGCTAAGACGTTCCTTAGGGAGGGTCCACTTCTAACAAGTGGATCCCGACCATGCTTTCCTTTAGCCATTCGTATAGCTAAAATGTTCCTTAGGGAGGGTCCACTTCCAACAGGTGAATCCTGACCCTGCTTTCCTTTAGCCATTCGTATAGCTAAAATGTTCCTTAGGGGGTTTGCTGGCAAGCTTTTGAGTTGCGTACCCCTTTTCTCCTTGTACGTTTTCTCGGGCCATCGGCAAACATTTTATTGCACGATATGATTCCCATAGTACGACCGTTTTTGAGGTTTGCTGGCAAGTTTTTGGTTGCATAGTTCTTCCTTCTTCGTACATTTTCTCGGGTCGTCGACGAGCGACGTGACTCTCATAGTACGAGCATTTTTGAGGTCTGCTGGCAAGATTTTGTTGCACAGCTATTTCCTCTTCGTACATTTTCTTGGGTCATCGACGAGCGACGTGACTCCCATAGTACGAGCATTTTTGAGGTCTGCTGACAAGTTTTTGTTGCACAGCTATTTTCTCTTCGTACGTTTTTTCAGGTCGTCGACGAGCGACGTGACTCCCATAGTACGAGCGTTTTTTGAGGTCTGCTAGCAAGTTTTTGTTGCATAGCTATTTCCTCTTCGTACGTTTTCTCAGGTCGTCGACGAGCGACGTGATCCCCATAGTATGATCATTGATTGCGCGAATAGTGCGTATGGTCTGCAACTGTGGAAGACCCCTTTTCCGTAGGAGCCCAGTATGATTTTTTGCCTGCGCAAAAAAAAACATGGGGTCTGCCACTGTGGGCAGACCCCTTTCTGTAGCAGCTCGGTATGATTTTCTGCCTATGCAAATATAACGTGAAGTCTGCCACTGTGGGCAGAACCTTTTCCGTGTGGCAAAAGACCTGACCTGTTTCAAATTTAAGCTTTTTAATAATATAAGCGTTCACATGGGTTTCACGCATAAACAGTGTGTAGGGTCTGCCACGGTGGGCAGACCCCTTTTCCATAGCAGCCCGAAAGATGAATCCATGCAATAAAAAGGGAACTTGACCTGTTTTAGATTTAAGCTTTCCTATAATATAAGTATTCACATGGTCTTACATCATATGCATGTACCTTACACGTGATATTTTTTCAAGTACTGAGCGCTCCACGTGTTCGGCAAATTTTTCCCAGTCTTAAGTTCCTTTAGGATATACGCACCATTGTCGAGCGCTTTGACCACCTCATAGGGTCCGATCCAATTGGAGTCCAGTTTCGAAGAATTCCCTGTTCTAACTTTCAGGACCCAATCCCCAGCGTTAAATCGTCGGGCACTAACCTTTTTTGCGTAGTAGGACCTGGCCTGCTGGTGGTATGAAGCCAGGTAGACTAGGGCTATATTTTTCATTTCTTCCAGGAGGTCTGTGTTGCGGCTTAACTGACGCTCGTTTAAGGGGGCATCTTTTACCACTTCAGAGTGGAGGTTCGGGAGGCCGACCTCGGTCGAAATCACAGCCTCTGATCCGTAGACCATAGAGAACGGTGTTCTTCCAGTAGACCTCCGCTCTGTGGTTCGATGGGCCCATACAACGGCCGGCAGTTCTTCTAACCACTTGCTTTTAGCCTCCTGCAAGTTCTTTTTGATGTTGCTGAATATGGCTTTGTTCATCACCTCTGCTTGGCCGTTCTCCTGAAGGTAGTTCATGGAAGAGAAACTGAGCCTTATATCATATAACTCGCACAACTCCTTGAGCTTAGATTTTTAGAACTGCATGCCGTGATCGGCGTGTATCTCTTTTGGGATCCCGAATCGACAGATTATGTTCTTCCAGATGAAGTTAATCGTGTCTGCCTTATTAACTGTCGTGTAGGCTTCAGCCTCTACCCATTTAGTGAAGTAATCTGTGGCCAGCAGGATGTACCTCCTTCCCCCTGGACCTCTGGGGAGCTCTCAAACGATGTCCAGACCCCATTTGGCAAACGGCCAAGGAGTTATGTTCGAATGAAGTACCTCCGCGGGCTGACGTTTCATTGGGGTGAACCTCTGGCATTTATCACATTTCTTGACGAATTAGGCTGCATCTGTCATCATGTATGGCCGTAACTGACTGTTAGAGCCTTGTGGGCGAGGCTACATCCGCCATAGTGGTTGCCACATACTCCCTCATGGATTTCCTCCATCAGTTTTTGTGCTTCGACGAGACCTATACACCGTAGCATCGGTCCCATTGTTGATCTCTTGTATAACTATTCACCCACCATCGAGTACCTGGCAGCTTTCAATCTGACTGAGCTTGCTTTCTGGGGGTCTGGGGGTAGGTTCCCCAACGTCAAATACTGGGTGATGGGTGTCATCCACCCCTCGTCAGCAGCTCTGGTTGCTAACACCTGGTACGCAGGGGTCTGCGGAGGGTCCTCCATGCTCCTTCCTTCTAGGAGAACTTCTATGCTTCCAGTCGTACCCCCGATTGATGCACTCTTAGCAAGCTTATTGGCCCTCTGGTTCATCTCCCTGGGGATCGGTTCGATATTGAAATTGCCAAAGCGAGCTTTTGCCCCCATTACCTTAGAGAAGTACCTGTGCAACCTCAGTTCTTTTACTTCAAGTTTCCCCTGACCTGACCCGCGATCAACTGCGAGTCGGTCTTTACTACGATGTTCTCTACTCCGAAGTGCAGTGCCAGCTCAAGGCCTTACAGCAGTGCCTCGTACTCCGCCTCATTGTTAGTCGCCTGGAAGCCCGAGCCTCAATGCCTTCTCAACTCTGAGACCCATTGGGGTCTGCAAGACTATCCCGATACCTGACCCCAAGGCATTCGTGGATCCGTCGGTGTTGAGCGTCCAGGCTGAAGGGGGGCGAAGTTGAGACATCTGAGACGGGTCGTGCTGCACGCCAAAGGATTCGATTTCTATTAGAAAATCTGCCATGACCTGTCCTTTCTTCGCCGCTCGAGGCCGATACTCGCTATCGTATATTTCCAGCTCGATGGCCCATTTGGTCAGTCGTCCGGACAGGTCTGGCTTGGCCAAAATTTGGCGGATGGGGAAATCTGCATACACAGTGACCGAGTGTGCCTCAAAATACTGTCGGAGTTTCTTTTTACCGTTGACCAGAACGAGGATCAGTTTTTCTGCCATATGTATCGTGTCTCGGCATCCAGGAGCATGCGGCTTATATAAAACACCGGTTTCTGTTTGCCATTTTCCTCGACGAACAGTACGGTGCTAATTGCTACTTCAGATACTGCTAAATAGGCATACAAGTGCTCCCCCTATGCTAGGGAAGTCAGGATAGGTGGGTGACTCAAATACAGCTTGAGCTTTATCAGTGCCCTGTCCTATTCCTCCCCCATATAACAGTAGAGCTTTTCTTCAAGCATTGGAAGAAAGGCTTGCATCGGTCGGACATCTTGGAGATGAACTGGCTGAGAGCGGCTATCTTTCTGGCCAGGCATTGGACCTCCTGAATGGTCAAGGGTCTCTGCACATCTGCGATCGAGGTCAGCTGGGTCGGGTTTGCCTCAATACCCAACCTGCTCACGATATGCCCTAGGAATTGACCAGAGGACACTCCAAATGCACATTTCTTGGGATTCAGATGCATCTGATGTTACCTTAGAATCTGAAAACATTCGTCTAGGTGCCTCAGATGGTCTGAATCTTCCCTGCTCTTCACGACCATATCAACGATGTAGACCTCTATAGTCTTCCCTAGTAGCCCGGTGAACATTTTATTCATGAACCTTTGGTAGGTTGCCCCCACGTTCTTCAAGCTGAATGGCATACGCCTGCAGCAGTACAGACCACGCTCTGTGATAAAAGCCGTGTGGATCTGGTCTTCTGCGTACAGGGGGACCTGGTTGTACCCAGAGTAGGCATCCAAAAAGCTCATTCTGTTGAATCCCGCCGTCGCATCTACCATTTGGTCGATTCTTGGCAGGGGAAGCTATCCTTCGAGCAGGCCTTGTTCAGGTTGGTGAAGTCTATGCAAATACGGTCGTCGCGGTTTTTCTTTTTCACCACTACTGGGTTGGAGATCCAATGCGGGTATACGCATTCCCTGATCAAACCGTTCTCCAGCAGCTTCTCTACCTCCCTATTGATTGCCCTGTTTTTCTCTGGCGTGAACCTTCGGGGTTTCTGCCTGACTGAAGGGAAATTGGGATCTATGTTCAACCGGTGGTAGGAGTGTGCGGGGTCTATCCCGGGCATGTCGTCGTGAGACCACGCGACGACGTCCTCGTTCCCCTTTTGGAATCCCAACATCTCGTTCTTTTGCTCCTCGGGTAATAAGGCCCCGATTAGAATCACCTTCGCTGGTTCTGCCTCTTTCAAAGGGACCGTTACTAACTCCTCGATCGTGGATTCTGGACCATTAAACTCCTCTTTGATTCGCTTCATGTACACTGGTAGGCGGTCCTTTGATTGCTATCCATCCCTGATTGCGGTGCTTGCACTCATGTTAGCTCTTCTCAGGGCAGCTGAAAAGTATTTCTTTGCGGAGGCCTGGTCTCCCTTGAGGTCTATTGTGTAGGTACCGTCCTTTGATAGACATCTTAAGACCTGGTAGAGGGTGGAAGCGACCCCATGCATGGTGTGGATCCATCCCCTTCCCATGATGACGTTGAAGGAGGACTGGCAGTCAATGACGACGAAATCCATGTCCAAGCATCTCTCAGCAGCACAGACATTCAGGGTCACAACGCCCAAAAGGCAGACCTTCGTGCTATCGAAAGCGAACAGTGGTTGATAGGTCAGCCTGAGTGTGCTTCGATCCAGACCCATATTCTCGAATGTGCTGAGGAACAGGATATCGACGCTTCTTCCACCATTGACCAGGACCCTTCCGACTAATGCGGAGCCAATCTGTAGTTTAATCATCAAGGGGTCGTCGTGAGACTGGCGTACCGTAGTTAAATCTTGCTCGGTGAAAATGATGGGGGTGGCAGAGGTGCAGCTTTCTCCCGATATCAAATGGTTGACGGAATGGCCCATCCCCCCCAGGCACTTCACCCTACCTTCAGCTCTTTTGAGGCATTTTTCCTTCTTCTCTTGATCCTGGGTCGGCTCTGGCCTGCCCGCAATGGTCGACACTATCCTCAGGGTCTGCTCTCCTGACCCAGAGGCTTGGGTCTGCTTCGCTTTCTCAGGCCTGGTGACATCTTCCAGTGGCTGGGTTCCGCTAGTGTTCTCGTACTGTTTCAACCTGCCGACGCAGATTGCCATCATGATCTGTGCGTAAAGGTTGCGGCAGTGGATGGTGTCGTGCCTGAAGTCTTTGTGGAACTAGCAATATCTGTTCCTGTTCTTCATATGCTCAGGGATGCCAGATTTGGGTGGGTATTTGAAAATGCCCCTGTCCTTGTTTTGGAGGTAGATCACGTCGATCAGCGTGTTGAGCTCATACTTCGGCAGAAGGTCACGGGACGTCTTCCTCCTCTTGCCACCTTCGTGACCATCTCGGATGGGGGCTTCCTGCTTCGGAGCTAGCCCTTGGCTCGGTGGAGGCCTCTTCATCCCTTGCAGGGCCGAGGTTTGTACTGGTGTCGTTGTTATCGCGGCGGAGGTCTTGGGCACCTTCTAGTAGCTTTCCAGCACCCTGAATACCCCTTCTTACTTTGCCTGGATGTCCACCATATCGTACGGAAGATTTAGACGGAGGTGGTCCGATAGCATTGATCCTGGCTGTAGGCTCCTGATGAATGAGCCTACAGCTTGGACCGAGATGGCGTTATGGACCAGGGACATTACCTCGAGGAAACGCGAGAGATACTCTCGCGGGGACTCATCTACGGCCTGCTCTAACCGATCTAGGTCTCGTATGGTTTTTTGCTATCTCTATACACCCGCGTTCTACTTTAGGAAAAGTTTGTAGAAATCTTAAAACCCGTTTATGGATTTTTTTGGGAGCGGCCTGAACCATAGCAGGGCTAGTCCCGCCAGGGTCGTAGAGAAGACTTTATAGGTCATAGCCTCGTCCTTGGTTTCCAAGGCCATCTTCTGCTAAAAGTGGTATATGTGGTCGAGGGGGTCAGTTTTCCCCTCGAACGGCCTGAAGGTCGGGGTCATGAAGTCCCTCGGCTTGGGTTCCATCTGGAATTAGTCGATGAAGGCCGTCTAGTTGATCCCTCGCACAGTTTGTTCTGCCAGATCGTCGGGGGTCTGGCTGTGATAGGCCCCGAGTCTCTTACCCAACTCCGCCATCATCTCTTGCTTCCAGTTGGGAGTCGTACCTCCTGGGCTTCCGTGGCGTCTTCTGCCCATTTCCCCCCTGGTTTAGAGGGGTCNTAGTTTAATCATCAAGGGGTCGTCGTGAGACTGGCGTACCGTAGTTAAATCTTGCTCGGTGAAAATGATGGGGGTGGCAGAGGTGCAGCTTTCTCCCGATATCAAATGGTTGACGGAATGGCCCATCCCCCCCAGGCACTTCACCCTACCTTCAGCTCTTTTGAGGCATTTTTCCTTCTTCTCTTGATCCTGGGTCGGCTCTGGCCTGCCCGCAATGGTCGACACTATCCTCAGGGTCTGCTCTCCTGACCCAGAGGCTTGGGTCTGCTTCGCTTTCTCAGGCCTGGTGACATCTTCCAGTGGCTGGGTTCCGCTAGTGTTCTCGTACTGTTTCAACCTGCCGACGCAGATTGCCATCATGATCTGTGCGTAAAGGTTGCGGCAGTGGATGGTGTCGTGCCTGAAGTCTTTGTGGAACTAGCAATATCTGTTCATGTTCTTCATATGCTCAGGGATGCCAGATTTGGGTGGGTATTTGAAAATGCCCCTGTCCTTGTTTTGGAGGTAGATCACGTCGATCAGCGTGTTGAGCTCATACTTCGGCAGAAGGTCACGGGACGTCTTCCTCCTCTTGCCACCTTCGTGACCATCTCGGATGGGGGCTTCCTGCTTCAGAGCTAGCCCTTGGCTCGGTGGAGGCCTCTTCATCCCTTGCAGGGCCGAGGTTTATACTGGTGTCGTTGTTATCGCGGCGGAGGTCTTGGGCACCTTCTAGTAGCTTTCCAGCACCCTGAATACCCCTTCTTACTTTGCCTGGATGTCCACCATATCGTACGGAAGATTTAGACGGAGGTGGTCCGATAGCATTGATCCTGGCTGTAGGCTCCTGATGAATGAGCCTACAGCTTGGACCGAGATGGCGTTATGGACCAGGGACATTACCTCGAGGAAACGCGAGAGATACTCTCGCGGGGACTCATCTACGGCCTGCTCTAACCGATCTAGGTCTCGTATGGTTTTTTGCTATCTCTATACACCCGCGTTCTACTTTAGGAAAAGTTTGTAGAAATCTTAAAACCCGTTTATGGATTTTTTTGGGAGCGGCCTGAACCATAGCAGGGCTAGTCCCGCCAGGGTCGTAGAGAAGACTTTATAGGTCATAGCCTCGTCCTTGGTTTCCAAGGCCATCTTCTGCTAAAAGTGGTATATGTGGTCGAGGGGGTCAGTTTTCCCCTCGAACGGCCTGAAGGTCGGGGTCATGAAGTCCCTCGGCTTGGGTTCCATCTGGAATTAGTCGATGAAGGCCGTCTAGTTGATCCCTCGCACAGTTTGTTCTGCCAGATCGTCGGGGGTCTGGCTGTGATAGGCCCCGAGTCTCTTACCCAACTCCGCCATCATCTCTTGCTTCCAGTCGGGAGTCGTACCTCCTGGGCTTCCGTGGCGTCTTCTGCCCATTTCCCCCCTGGTTTAGAGGGGTCTCGACTGGCTTTGTCGTGCCCTCTGCATCCGTGATCTGGATGGGGCGGGAGCTTCTCCTCGCGGTTGACTTCCGAATTCTTGTTAGACCTCTTCGTCAAAATCTTCTCTCTGTTGGGTCCTGTCTTCACTCGCCAGTAACCCGTCGAGGCGGGCGTTATCTCTGCGTACCTCTGTGACCTCGTCCCTTAAACCCAGGATGGCTTCGTGGGCTATCTCTGCTTTCCGGTTTGCTTCCGCCAGGACAGCAAGCCTCTGATCCATCTTCTGCTCCAGATCTGGTCGTGCTTCTCGGGAGCTACCTTCGGCGTCGGGACGTGTGCTCCTGGTTGTCACCCTTGAGGGTGCCATCAGACGTTGTATGGCTTTTTGTTCGGGGAGAGCGCGATCGTGAGTCTCCTACTCTTTTTCTCACGCTCAACCTTTTCCCACAGATGGCGCCAAACTGTTGGAGAGGTTTCTCACCAGCCGTCCACGTGTCTCTAAACTACTGATACTGTATTCTCCAACTGTCCACGTGTCCTTGCTATCCCAAAGTGCTCTGAACTCTAGGCAGGGTCGGAGAGGCGGGAGTGGCAACCTGCAAAAACTCTCCGATGCTTAAGTTAATAGTCTATCTTTGATTCAGGGTAGCATGGAATTAGTTCTATATGAGTATATCTTTGTTTCTTGCTCATAAGCTTTTTTATATATTCCTTTGTTCGTAAGCGTACATACCCCTCTCGGGAATGCATGACTCATACATATATAGTCCTGAGATTATGAACCCTGGGGGTCTCAATCTCAGGACTGAGTACCTTTCTTCTCAAAGTTTTTCCCAGAGATCACGGGCCGAGATTTCCGTGATCTCCTCTGTATCACCGTAGCCTGATTTCCGCCGCCTCCTACGACTTGAATCTGTCAGGGGTGAGATTTGGGCAAGTCGCCGTTCTGTCAGGACGGCTTGCCCCTTGCGCATGCCTACCCAAGATCGCATTAAATGCTCTGTCTGAGTCTGGAGTTGTGAGTTGTTTTCCATTGTATTCTAGTGGAAAACTCTTGGGGCTTCTGACCCTCCAGCAGTTGAGGTAAGGGTCGGACTGGGCCAAGATTGTCCATGGCCTGTGATGGGCTCGGCCCTAACCTAGGACGGCCCAATAGCCGATTGTGATATCACGTGTGACCCGCATGTCCTTTAGCTATTCACTCTCGACATCTGTCAGACAGTGGGCCCCTTTTGTGACCTATTCTGCCGCTCGATCGTCCACGTGGTGTATGACTTGGGAACGGGTCCCACAGATAGCATAAAATGGCAGTAGGAAAAATAATTACCCGGTCGAAAATATTTTAGTGATGGAGAATTCCTACATGGTTAGTTTAGTCCAATACATACATATATATATAATCCAAACCGGAAATCCATATATTAAAAAAGCAGTGTAATCAGAACCATTCAATCCATATGCACATGACACAAATCAACCCATACCCATGAGTTCTCATCCTCTCATCTGTGAAAACGCAGGATGATGGCACTAAGTATGCCTAACAGCCTGCCTGATACCTAAGCCCATACTCAGATGAGACATCCATGTGTTGCCTACCAAACCTGGAGGGGTAACCGAATTGTCTACACCTGCCAAATGGAGAGGTAATCAGAAGTAACAAAACTCCGTGCGAATTTACGAACTCTCAGTGACGGTGGGGCAAGTAATGCTACACTGTAAACCCACGATGCTAACACAGTGCTTGTGTATGATCCTATGGCACGTGCAATACAGAACTAAAGTGTGAAAATAATCGTGCTCTAGTTTTTTGGTAAAATCAGTATACTAGGTTTTTATAGAAAAAAGGGCAGCATAATGACCCTATTTTTAATATAACTAAAATAATCTACACTCAAAAAATTCCCAGAGCAATACAATACATATACATCATACAATCAATTCCCATCACAGATGTTCAAGAAAACCAAAAATCACATTTGTTCTCATATGTTACAGAAAATAAGTTTTATTCGAAAACGATATAAAATAGAGGTAATTGAATCTCTACCTCGCTCGAATAGGAATACTACACTATTGAATCCTCAAGGTGTCGTTGACAATCGCCCGGAGGGTTGGGAACCAATTCCAAGCCCTCGATCATCCTCTTGCAAAAAACCAACTTCTCAACGGAGCTTTAATTCCAGAAATAGACATCTTCGCTAAATTACTAGCACCCAAAATAGCTAGGTTAGACATATAACTTATCCTATTTGGATCTGGGCCCATATCGGGCCAGTGGTACGCAAATCGAGAAAATCTTAGCCATCCGATCTCGATTTCCATGCCGATCAACAAACATAGGCAATATATATCAAACTTTTCTATTTTCCGAGTACAATCTAAAAATGACAACAAAAACACAATCCAACGGCCGAATCAAAAAGTCAAACTGAGACTCAAAATATCCAAAAATGACAACTCTCAATCCGGGAAAAATGGGGTTGAGATATATATACCTTGATGATCCTTGTAATAAGACGAATCCAACAGGACCGGTTGGAGGTCGAACGGTGGTCGGAATCGTCGCCGGCAGCCAAAAATCCGATTCGGCCTCTTGGAGCTTTTCCGGTGTTGCAGGCGACAGTGGCGGCTGGGGACGGACAGCGCGGATTCGACGTCGCATGGGGAAGCTTCGCAAGTCAGTGGCACGGGCAGACGGCGCCTCCTGCGGCGGTTTGGCATCGGCGGCAGAGAGAGGTCTGAGAGAGAGAGAGAGATCGAGGGGGAAGAGAGAGAGAGAGAGAGAAAAAGGATAGGGCATGTGGTCCTGTCTTATAGGACTGTGCAATTTTTCAAAAATTACACATAAGTCCCCAAAATTTCAAATATCTTTCAAATCAATCCTCCAAAAATTACAATTTAGTCTTCTGCACAAAATTTTTGCAAATTAATCCCCCCAATATTTTATCCGGAAAATTGGTAAAATATCCAAATTACTCTCTCAAAATCCAGGTGTTTACACTATATTTTTTTAGTTCGATGATTAAGATGTTTTATAAATTCGCATCTTTTCGTTTTTCTTTTTTCCACTTTAATTCGTTATTTTGCTACTACTGTTGATATGTGAATAAGTTAATGTATGAGATGATAATAGCTACATTGGACAAAAAATATTTGGATAATTAATGGGGGAGTGCAGGTGAAATAAGGCCTTTGCGTCAATCCACAATTGACAGAAAAGTTAGGGAAACCCGAACTCAAAAGATATGATCAAAACCTATGTGGTAAATTCTGGTGCACATGGCAGGTCGATATAAAGATATAACAATATAATTAATTAAGGTCTCTCGTGATTATTGTTTTAATTATTAGAAACTTTGCTGTCTTTAAAAAAAGTTTTCTGAGTTTGAGCATGTGTTACTTACATTGTAATGAAGCTTTTGTAAATATAGGAACAAATTTGAAGCCAAGTGCTTCTATTTAAATTTTTTTCACGTAATAAACACACATGCATGCACGATAGACGAACGTTATTATGAATATTTTCTCAGTAAAATGATAAATATGACAATATTATTCACGTAGGACTATGTTACCCAGGTCTTGTGCAGAAACTACGTACAGAGTCGTACGCGAAAGTACAAGTGCATGACCACGTATAACACCATCCAGTTATAGCTATCTCTAAATTCCGCATTTTTCTTCACATCGTGAGCTATTGAAGCACAGTCCTTTCCAATGCTTGCTTTTCAGACAACAGCGTCTCATCAATTTCTTATCTAAGTAAACAGATTCAAAAAGAAAAAAAGGGTTACTATTATATATATACATACACATATATCGATCTGGCAAATTAAAGAAAAAAGTATGAAATAGGAGGAGAGTACTGAATGTCTAAATTTTGAACGAAAAGAAAGAGAGTTTAAAGCTCTGACCTCCATACAATGGGAAGATGATACTGAAAAGGATCATAAGAAAGAAGTATACCAACTAAGTTCAACATCAATAATTTAATTTAAAATATTTTCAAATTTTTATTTAATTAATCCAAAATTTTAAAATTACCATAATATTCTTGAATTAAAATTATTTAATTGCCCTTACAAAATTTAGGATTTTACACTCTTTATTTGGGATAGTAATAACATATGCAATCTGTAAATTCACATGTTGTCCATAGGCTAAAAATGCATATTCCCTTCTAGTGTTTGCGATTTTGAAAACATGGTGCGGATTCATTTTCTGAAAAGATACAAAAACAACTATATATATATATATATATATTCTGTATTGATCTCAGTTCGCTACCATTTGCCCTATTCAATTTTATTTTTTTTCTCTTAATTGTAATAATCTTTCGAAATGTTCCAAGATTTTTGTTCCCATGTATAAATCAAATCTATGTATTTCCTCGGGGCATTATCAATTCTAACCCAAGTTTAAATCCCATAGTGAAATATGGGAAAATTTACACTCATTACAAAAATATACTTTTTTAGTGGAAAAATGCAAATCTAAAATTACCAAATGCCCACCACCATCTTAAAAAATTTCACCACAGTCGAAAATTTGGATAGTAGTAGAAGGAAAATTTCACAAAAGTAGGAAATTCTTAGATTTATTTGAAAAGTGTGGAAAAGTTTTAGTTTTTATAAACAGCTCATTTAAATAAAATAATCGGAATTTCATCCCGTGAACTACTCCCACAGTTCATATATACCATTAAAAATAGATCGAATAATAATTAAAAAATATGAAACCAAATATAAGTTCAAGTATCATCATTATCCACAACGAAACTCAAATCCCAGAATGGCTAACACAAAACCCAAACAATCCAAACACTACTACAACAAGCTTCTGGCATTACCAAGAAACGAACTATAGTCAAGATGATCTCTTACTCCTCTTGATCACCGAGATCGGACTGGACACCGTCTCAGGAAGAAGCTAGGAGGGGTGAGCATAAAATGCCCAGTAGGAAAAATAATTACCCAGTCGAAAACATTTTAGTGATGGAGAATTCCTGCATGGTTAGTTTAG
This sequence comes from Parasponia andersonii, assembly GCA_002914805.1. Classification (NCBI taxonomy): domain Eukaryota; kingdom Viridiplantae; phylum Streptophyta; class Magnoliopsida; order Rosales; family Cannabaceae; genus Trema; species Trema andersonii. Next base: position 522,999 of record JXTB01000192.1, on the reverse strand, counting down.
TCCAAAACATACATATATATATAATCCAAACCAGAAATCCATATATATATAAATATATATATATATATATAAAAGCAATGTAATCAAAACCATTCAATTCATATATACACATGACACAAATCAACTCATACCCATGAGCTATCATTCTCTCATTTGTAGAAGCCCAGGATGATGGCACTAAGTATGCCTATCAACCTGCCTGATACCTAAGCTCATACCCGGAGGGGACACTCATATGTCACCTACCAAACCTAGAGGGACAACCGAATTGCCTACACCTGCCAAATGGGAAGGTAATCAGAAGTAACAAAACTTCACGCAGGTTTACGGACTCTACACCGACGGTGGGGCACGCAGTAAACCCATGATACTACCACGGTGCTCATGTATGATCCTACGACACGTGCAATACAGAACTGAAGTGTGAAAATAATCATGCTCTGGTTTTTCAGTAAAATCAGCATACTAGGTTTTTATAGAAAAATGGGCAACATTTTGGCCCTATTTTTAATATACCCAAAATAACTTGCACTCAAAAAATTCCCAGAGCAATACATTATATATATCATACAATCAATTCCTATCACAGATATTTAAATAGTCTAGAAATCAGATTTGTTCTCATTTATTGCAGAAAGTAAGTTTTATTTGAAAACGATATAAAAAAGAGATAATTGAATCACTCAAATAGCAATACTACACTATTGAATCCTCAAGGTGTCATTGACGATTGCTCAGAGGGTCGAAAACCAATTCTAAGCCCTCGATCGTCCTCTTGCGAAAAACCAACTTCTCACTGGAGCTTCAATTCCACAAACGGACTTCTTCGCTGAATTCCTAGCACCCAAAATAGCTAGGTTAGACATATAACTTGTCCAATTTAGGTCTGAGCCCACACCGAGCCAGTGGCATGCAAAACGAGGCCAATCTCGACCGTCTGATCTCGATTTCCATGCCGATCACCACATAGGCAATATATATATCAAACTTCTCCATTTTCCGAGTACAATCCAAAAACGACAACAAAAACACAATCCAACGGCCGGATCAAAAAGTCAAACTTAAACTCGAAATACCCAAAAATAGCAACTTTCAATTCGGGCAAAATGGGGTTGACATATATATACATTGATGATCCTTGCGACAAGACGAATCCAACGGGACCGGTTGGAGGTCGAATAGTGGCTGGAATCGTCGCCGACGGCCAAAAATCCAAAATGGCGACTTTGTCTTCTCCGGATTTGGTGGTCTTCTCTAGTGGGTCTTGGAGGTCGACAGCTTGGCGTAGTGCTGGCGAGGTCCACTAGTGATTCCCGTGGTTGGGCATGGCGAGAAGCGGTGGCAGCGCTTCCTTGGTTCTCAGTCGAGCATGCACAGGAGAGAAAGAGAAAGAGAGAGAGTCGGGGGGGAGGAGAAGAGAGAGAAGAGAGAAAGAGAGAAAAAGGATAGGACACGTGTTACTGTCTTATAGGACTGTGCAATTTTTAAAAAATTGCACATAAGTCCCTAAAATTTCAAATCAGTCTCCCAAAAATTACAATTTAGTCCTTCTATACAAAAATTTTTCAAATTAATCCCCCAATATTATATTCGAAAAATTGGTAAAATGTCCAAATTACCCTCCCAAAATCCGGATTTTTACATTCTCCCCTCCTTATAGGAATTTCGTCCTAAAATTCAAAATACAAGTCAGGGTTTACATCACAATACAACTTCTAATGGAAAGTTAAACAAATGAGAGTACTTCTCGTATATCTCCGTCTCGAGTTCCCAAGTAGCCTCGTCATTTTTGTGATGTTCCCAAAGTACCTTGACAAGAAGAATCTCTCTATTGCGAAGCACCTTCAACTCTCTAGCCAACAAACGAATAGGCTGTTCTTCATAGGACACATCTTCTTGGATCAGTGCATGTATGTACTGAACAACAGGAGATGGGTCTGGCGTATATTTTTTCAACATCGACACATGAAACACATTATGCACGTGACCTAACTGTGTAGGCAGATTTAAGTGATACGCCACTGGTCCAATTCTCTCAGTGATCTCAAAAGGACTAATATACCTTGGAGCAAGCTACCCTTAACCCTAAATCTTGTCACACCTCGCCTTGGAGTCACTTTCAAGAATACAGAATCACCAGTATCGAACTCTACCTCATGCCTCTTCGGGTCAACATAACTCTTCTGACGACTCTAAATCTCTTTGAGTCTCTCTTAGATATCCTTGATCTTCTCAGTAGTCTCTTCAATCAATTTAGGTCCAAGAGTAACATGCTCTTCGAGTCCTGCCTAACACAAAGGCTACCTATATGGCCTTCTATACAACACTTCATATGGAGCCACACCTATACTGGTCTGGTAACTGTTATTATAAGCAAATTCCACTAAAGAAAGATGATCATCCTAGTTCCCACCAAAGTCCAGTATGTAATAACGTAGCATGTCCTCAAGAATCTAAATGGTCCTTTCAGACTGACCATCTGACTCAGGATAGTGAGCCATACTGATATCCAACTACATACCCAACGCTTTCTGCAAGCCCCTCCAAAACTTAGAAGTGAACCTTGGATCTCTGTTGGAGACTATGCTTGAAAGCACACCATGCAAGTGTACGATGTTCTCCATATACAGTCTACTGAGCTTAGTAAGTGAGTAGTCCATCCGGATCGGTATAAAGTGAGCACTCTTCGTCAACCGATCGACTACCACCCAAACTGTGTCATTCTTCCTCAAGGTCTTCGTCAAACTAGTCATGAAGTCCATCGTGATCTTGTCCCACTTCTATTCCGGAATTGGCAATGGCTGAAGTAATCCAGCTGGTCTCTGGTGTTCAGCCTTGACTTCCTAACAAGTCAAACACTTAGCCACAAAAGTAGCTACATCCTTCTTCATACCTTTCCACTAATATTGTTGCTTCAAGTCTCGATACATCTTGGTACTACCCGGATATACTGCAAACCTTGATTTGTGAGCCTCTGTTAGAATGGTTTCTCAAAGATTAGGATCATCAGCTACAACCAACTTCCCATTGAAAAGCAAAAACCCTTCTTTGTTAGTGCTCCAACCATCTAACGGTTCACCATTCTGAAGCCGGTTCTAGATTATCCTCAACTTCCTGTCTTGCCATTGATTTTGCTGGACAGTCTTGAGAAGAGATGGTGAAATTACAATGTTGCTCAGGTAAGCAACCCCTTTATTCTCGAAGTACTACAAGTTGTAATCACCAATCCTAACTGAGTTTTTCCAATCTTCAAACACTAGTGCGGTTAGACATATAACTTGTCTAATTTAGGTTCGAGTCCACACTGGGATGGTGGCATGCAAAACGAGGAAAATCTCGACCATCCAATCTCGATTTCTGTGTTAGTCACCAAACATAGGCAATATTTATATCAAACTTCTCCATTTTCCGAGTATAATCCAAAAATGACAACAAAAATACAATCCAACAGCTGGATCAAAAAGTCAAACTTAAACTTGAAATACCCAAAATGGCAACATTCAATCCAGGCAAAATGGGGTTGAGATATATATAGCTTGATGATCCTTGCAACGAGACGAATCCAACGGGACCGGTTGGAGGCCGAATGGTGACCAGAATCGTCACTGGCGGCCAAAAATCTGAAATGGCGACTTTGTCTTCTCTGGCTCTGGTGGTCTTCTCCGGCGGCTCCTAGAGGTCGGCAGCGAGCTCGGCGCGGTACTGGCGAGGTCCGCCGGTGATTCTCATGGCTGGGCGACAGCGAGAAGCAGTGGTGACACTTCCTCTGTTCTCGACCGAGCGTGCATAAGAGAGAGAGAGAGAGAGAGAGAGAGAGAGAGAGAGTCGGGGGGAGGAGAAGAGAGAGAAGAGAAAGAGAGAGAGAAAAAGGACAGGGCACGTGATCCTATCTTATAGGGCTTTGTAATTTTTAAAAATTACACATAAGTCCCCAAAATTTAAATCTCTTTCAAATCAGTCCTCCAAAAATTACAATTTAGTCCTTCTGCACAAAATTTTTGCAAATTAATCTCCTTAATATTATATCCCGAAAATTGTAAACTGTCCAAATTACTTTCCCAAAATCTGGATTTTTAAAAATATCAATTAGGTCCCCATTAATCTGTTTATTTTATAGCACTTAATTAAATTCCCAATGTACGTACTGGTTATACAATTTTAGATCTCCCCAAATGACGGAATCCGTCATTATTTAGTAGACACATCTCAGTTCATGGAAAATCCTCCATAAATCTCACTGGAAAATAGTTAATAGGATCTTGAGATATTTGAAAGGCCCCTTGGATTATGGCTTTTTTCTGAGGACATTTGTCAAAGCTTGAGAGGCTATATAAGGTCAACAACTAGCTACTATGTATTCTTTCAAGATATTTTAGTTTCCTGAACCTTTTAAGAAGCAAGAATTAATAACTTATAGGAATTGTTCGAAAAAAGAAAAAGAAATAGATTTAGGATTTTGAAGTCAAAAAGGAAAATTAGATTTCATAATTAGAATTAACCACTAATAAAGATAAGATATTATTATACCGGAGAGAATATATATAGTTGCCAATCTAGTAGGTATTTTTTTTTAACCTATGTATAGGTATTTTTTTTTAGCCGTTGGATCATCATCTAATGGTGATCAAACGGCTATATTGAGGTACATGAAAAAATGTACATTATTAATGTTATTTTTCTCTTATTTTTACTCTAAAAAATGTGTATGATAAATTTTCATTGACCAAATTGATACCTATGCATAGGTAAAAAAAATTAATAAAAAAACTTATTGGATTGGTGCCAAAATATATATTAAGGAAAAGAACCAGCCAACTAGGGCTAGTTCAGTTAGTCCAAAACTTGAGGGATGTGTGTGTGAGTTTGAGGGGGTCAGGGGTTCAAATCTTGGTAGAGTGTATATGTGTTATTTTCTTCCCACTTTAAAAAAATAAAAAATATTAAGGAAAAGAACCAATCCAAATTGTTTCAAAAAGGGAAAAAAAAAATATGAAATAATAAGAAAAAAAATTATATAACCAAATATAAATTTATTCAAACTATCCCGAGTTAATTTCTCTCTATAGAAAGTGGAAAATAAAGAAGGAAAGTCTGAAATATATAAGAGAGAGAGAGAGAGAGAGAGAACAGAAATGTAACTGCTAGCTAGGGAGAGACTGCTAGTTACTGGCTAGACACGAAGATGAGATCATAAGAAAGAAGTATAATTAGCTTCTAAACTGAATCATTCCTATTAAATTATTATTAGACATGTTTGAACCCTGCCTCCCCCTTCCAAAAATAAAAAAATAAAAATATTACATACACATATTGCTTATTACCTCCATTAATGACAAGAAAGGTGATGAAGATGATCATAAGAAAGAAGTATGTCAACTTATTGAGAATCACATTTGTTTTCATTATAAGTACTTATGTCAATCATTAACAACCTTACGAGATATATATATATATATATAATGATGATTGGATAACTTCATCATTCATTTAATTACTATTGTAAAAACCCCACTAAAAAACAGACTAAGTTATACCACCTGTATATCTTTTCTTTCTCCTAAAGTTCCTAATAGTCCTCATTTATTTTCTAACTTTTACTGGCCGTTTATTGATTTTGATTGCCCCAACAATCAGAGAGATTCTTTGTTGATCTCTCTCTTCGGTAGGATGTCTTTATTCAATTTTCTTTTATCTCGATATTAACAAGTTTTTAAACATATGTGTGCATTATTTTTTGTTCCCTTAGATCCAACTCTCTATGTGGTTTCCTCCCACCAAAATTTACATATATTTGGATTATGTTTATTTATGTGGTTTTTGTCTTGTTTTTCAATGACTTTGTAATTGTATTTCTGAAGTTCATATCTAAAAGAAACTTATGTAGTGAAAATAATCTCTGCATAGGATTCATTATCGTATCAAAGTGACCGAGCAAATCGGGGTAGTGGCCGATCTAAAAGAATTACTAAAGAGGTTTTTCTTGTGGATTTCTAACTTCATATCCCTAGAGTTACGTAAATCCTATTTTATATCTCGTATATAGTTCTTTTCACTTGGGCGTAAGTTGCATACAATTGTTTAATCGAATATTGTTTGCTATTATATTCCTTGTGATTCAATATTCGATTTACTTGCAAGGAAAGCTATGCCTTTATGTCGGACAGTAATAACATAAGCAAGCCGTGAATTCACGGGTTCCCTATGGAGCTTTATCCATAGTGCGACAGTTCTTATTATAATGTGAGCTAAAAAAGCCTATTCCCTTCCGATGTTTACTAAGCCAATAACGTGATGGTGCGTATTCATGCTGCAAAGATTAAAAACAAGTATGTAGATATATATATATATATCATTTTTTTTTACCTATTCAAAAATGAATATGTTTGTAATTATTTTCGCAAAGCAATTATGATCTAAAATAGGAGTTTGAACAAGAACAAGTACGATTATTTCGTAATAAATCGATATTTGGAAGCATGCAAAATTTCGAATTGAAAAATAGATATTTTTTAGTTCCAAAAAGTGATATTTTTGAAATTTTCTAATTTTAAAGCCTATTTGAGGCTCGGGATTTTGGAAGTGAATTCCAACTTTGAATTTGGACTCAATGAGGTAGAGAGACGAATTTTGATATCATATATGATTATATTTCGTAGTGGCACAAAAATCGAAGTTCGTGGCTCGTGAATAGTACTATTTTATGTATCATAGACCGAGTCCCATATTGGGACCCAAATTTGACTAATTATATGTCTAATCCAGTATTTTTAGGTACTCTGAATTTAGTAGTGACATCCATTTCTTAATCTGAGACTCTGTTGGAAAAGTCACTTTTTCAAGTAGACTTGTTAGGATACTAAAACGATCGCTAGAGCACCCAAGTGACCAATAGGAGTTTTTTCGAACGTCGTTAACTTGGTATAGCTATCATATTGAGGTAGGGATTTAATTATCTAGTTTTATACTTGTTTTAATTTATAATAAATTGATTTATAAAAAATCTTGAATTTTACAATAATTGGTAAATTGTTGAAATAAATTGGATTATACTTAGATTAAATTGTGTAGAAATGTATACATATTTTTAAATTGTGATTATGAGATAATACAGCAGTGTGCTACTCATATTATCATAAATCCCAAAATAACGCCAAGTGGCATTTTTAAATTATTGTTTGGTAAATATTTTGCGGTTATTATATATCTGGTTATATATATATATATGATTAATACATATATATATATATAGCACTAATACATATAGCACCAATGCAATAGTTTTTTTTAACTTATATATAAGTATTATTTTGTCCAATTAAAATTAACTACGCATGTCTTTTCATGATAAAAAGTGGAGAAAAGAATATTAAACAAGAGATTTTTTTAATATTTTTTAAACTAGTTGTTAGATAATGATTGAACGATTAAAAAAAGTATTTATAAATAAATATTAAAAAAATTACCTATTGTACTTGGAACCATATATATATACCATCGAATAACTTCATCATTTGTTCATTGTTGTAAAAATCCCACTAAAAAGCAAATAAAAATAGAACCCTATATGGCGCTTCTTTCTCTTGAAACTTCGTATTCCTCATTTTCTTTGTAACTTCTACTATATCTAATTATTTTGACTACCCACGCCAATCAAAGACGGAGATTCTTTGTTGATCTCTCTTCTGTATGATGTTTGGATACAACATTTTTCTCTCAATTGTAATAATATCTTTTGATATGTTCGAAAGTTTTCATTTCCATAGATCTAACTCTCTATGGTGTTTCCTTAGGGCATTAGCATTGACCCTATTTTAATGTCTATGGTAAAACTTAGGACAAATCACAACTCTTTTATAAAAATAGAACTTTTCTTAACAAAAAAAACTGGAAATGTGGTAAAATTACTCATGCTTCCCCACCATTCATTAAAATTTCAACCTCGGTAAAATAATTTCAACAAAACGGACTCGATTGACCATTATTTCGATCATGGTCAAAAAATCAAATTTAATGATGACAATTCACCTCTTCCGACTTCGATTGTAATAAAGATTCATGTAAGAGGCTCATAAAGAAATTTGTAATCGTATAGTTCCAAGAGAAGAAGATTTGGGCATTTTAATTGGGATATTTAAGTAAATTTAGATAAATCACATGTTAAGGGTTTAGTTTTTATAAAATTTATAGATGAAACCGTTTTATCACTGTCAGTCCAACAGTGGACCCTTAGTGGTCGCAGGCTTATCTTTATTAGTAATCTAATATACCTCTAATATTGAGAGGTCTAGATCAGTTCAATCCCCAATCCAAATATCTAAAAAAATAAATAAATAAACAAACAAAGTAGGCCCCTTGGGTGTAAACTTACGTAGTAAATAATTTTTTTTATTTGTTTAAAAACAGAATTCATTATATGTTTCCGGCTTTCAAAAAAAATTAAATAAGTTACTCAAAAAAATAGAATTAAATAAAAGTATCTATATCCATCATGTTGTTAATAATGTAAAATGACATTTGAAAATTATTGAAAGGCTTTTTGCCTCTTCAAGATCCCGTAAAGCACATGCAACAAGTATTTTAATGGGCCTCAATGTTGTTCAGAAAGTTGATATCTAAATGTCACTTTCAAATATAATTTTAAGATATATATACCACCTTTTTATTTTTCTTCGATACGTACCACCTCTTTTTGAGTTAAAAAGTCTATATTATCGTCTACTCAAATACACAACAAAAAGTAATCTACTGGCTTTAACATATTATTATCTGTCATGAATACTTGCAAACACCACAAGTTTACATTTAGAATTATCTACTTTATAAACGGACAAGTAAAGTACTAATGATGCCGTGGACAGGAATCACCGTTGACATGACCATTACACCTTCCTCAATCGGTCATGGTAGAAAGCTTTTCGTGAAGCTCATAAGCCGCGCTTCATGGAGATCGTTCAATTCTCAACACAACCACTTCACCTTCCATAACCATGGTCTTTTTGCAGTGTTTATATGGACCCCGGCGATGAGCAAACCATTTAGCATACTATATTTTAGAGTCCCATATTTTACGTACACTATTTTTCCATGACCATGGTGGACGGTCTATGCAGTGTTGATGTTCCATAACCATGGGAGATTCCAGAAACTGTTTTGCAACCAATTAAACAATGAATGATTTAGAGATGATATATGAAAATGGTAGCAAGAGAAGTGATTATACATAAATAAATAAAACCGGCCCACTTAAAAATGATAGATCTTCAACAGAGAGTATCTTTGATCGATGATATAAATACTTATAAAGCTAAATCTTTAAAGTTTCATGTCTGGTTAAAAATAATCATAAACGAAATCACATAGTTTTTGATTGGTGTAAGAAAAGCCCCGGCCATGAAAGTAGATCTTTAGGGAAGATTAAGACATGGTATATTGTTTACAATTTATCTTCAAGACATGGTATTTGTCTTTTATCACGTTTTTCCTTTCCTTTCTTTTCTTTATCTGGAGTAGTTACTAATTCAGAATCATATATATTTGGTTTACAATTTTCAGATTTAATTGAATAAGGATTTCTATATTCTTATATGACCGAGTTTACTAAATTTAAATATACTATTATATTGTTGGAAGCTATTCAATCAAAGGAAAAGGGAACTGCCACTAATCATAAAAGGCTTGTAATCTGTAAGTTTAAATAAGTCGATGACAAAAACAAAATGTATATATATAATATAATTTATGAAAAAACGAATTTTTATTTTATATTAACAATTCAAGTAATTAATATTGGCGTACTTGTAAACTTACATCAAAGTGTACATAGATTTTGCCCCAAATTAATAAATAAAGTTGAATTAATTAACAAGTACTGAAGCAGGTGCACTTGAGGAGGCAACATCCCCCATTGGATGCTCTCTCTAGAAGTTGACATTTCTGGCTGCATTCTAAGTTTTCATAACATCTCCCATTCCAGTATTTGCTTATACGACCACACTCATGTAGTGATTCTTTTCTTTTACAAAAATACTCATACATCACATAATTATCTCAAAAAATTGACAAAGTTATTCCTGATATGTGCACTACCAAAATAAAAATTTTAAAAAAAAAATCCGTAGCAGGATCACGTATATACCACGTACTAGGTACAAGAGTAATTGTACTTACGGGAACATTTGAAGCGAATTAGGATAAGAAAGGTTACAAATATTAGATAAACAAGTATTGCTTTACGTGTTTTAGCCATGCGCAATCCCTTGGCTAATAATAAAGAGAATTAATGGCAGAATTTATATTACCATAATAATCTGCTATTAGAGTCTCCAAACTCTTTATTTTTTCCTCTCAAAAAACATAAAATAAAATAAACCAACAAACGACAACTCGATATGGAACGATGTTACGTCTTATAGTAGTAGATTATAGATATGTAAAAATGCACCAAAGAATGTAAGTATGATTTATTTAATACAAAATAATTACTTACTGTTGTGCGGTCTAAAAACTTATATATTGGTTAATGCCAGAAAGGGAAAGTTAGCGACTAAGAGAACATGTCAGGTCGCACGAGTAAGTTAAGTACGACCTCTTCCGAGTAAATCGAATGCGACCTCCCTCTGAATAAAGTGCGACCTCCTTTGAACGAGTTAAGTGCGACCAGAATGAAAATGAAACTAGATCAAGTTTCGTCAAATGGGTAATCTACAAAGAAAATGAAATAAAAGTCTCTTTCAAGATCGATCAGTCATCTCATTTAAGTTATTACCCAGTTATATTGTTACTCAAATTGTATTTTCTGATTATACACTTACCCATTTTTACAATTGGGAAACATTAAGCCACCCTCACCTATATAAAGGGAGTTCAATGCTGTTGTGAGGGATCTTCAGCTTTTGAGAAGAACTTTGAGGATTTATTATTTTTACTTCCTAGAAACTCAACGAAACTCTTGTAATCCTCCAGAAAATAGTGAACAATAGTGGACGTAGGCTCATCTTTTTTGGGGCCGAATCACTATAAAATTCTTGTCTCTTTTACTTTCTTTGATTGATCAACCATTTTCACACACAAACCACATCTTGCAATTTCTTAAATTCATTGTTGACAAAACCTCCGTCAACAATTAGCACTAGAAGGAGAGCTATTCCGGCAAAGAAGTTTGTCAATTCTGCTTCGTTCAACAATGGCAAACACCAGAAACACCGGAACTAGCCAGAACTAACCCCAAAGCACTGTTGCTGCACAGGTAGATCCTGCTCTGGATCAACCTGCTGTGACCGCACCAGAAAATATTATCCAGAGACAGGATCGCATGGAGGAAGCACTGGTGAACCTTCAGCAAATTACAAGTCACATTAATGACTCTCTACGACGAATTACTGAGGGACAGTTGCTAACTCCACCACAGCACGAACGTCCCAGAGAACGTCTTGCTCAACAACCTGAGAAAGGAATTCAAATCCTGGAGACAGGCAACCGCGACCAGCATAGAGCCCAGCAGGAGCGTCATGGAGATCACACCTCCAAGGGATATGGCAAGGTCACAGACTTGCCCCTGGAATTCGGAACTGAAAGTTCGAGCACAAATCGTAATCGTCGACAACCTACTTGGAGAGCGACCATCAATCGTAATGGTCTAAACAACGAGCAAAAATGATAATCGAGAAGTGTCTTTGAAAGGATAAGTAGGGAATCTCGACAGAACCCTATAGACCTGAGACAACATCTAGAACAGCGACGTAGTCAAGAGCGATCCACATCACATCTCAACGACCGAAGTCGATCTCGTCGCACTACTTCAATGGAAACGCCACAAAGGTCGTAGCAAACCCTACCTGACCAATTTGCTTTAAATTGCGATAGTAACCAAAGGCCACCCCTACCACCAGCAAAAGATAATATTCTCCCTCTTCCTCCGAACTTCGATGTTCACAATTTGAGAATCACATCAGATGCACTTGCTGGCTGGGACGATGAGCTCGCTGATGGGTATCGTCAATCGCCATTCAACGAGGAGGTTCGAGCTGTTGCCTTACCTGCCGGATTCAAACTTCCTACCATAAATATTTTTTATGGGAAAACTGATCCGCAGGATCATATAGACCACTTCAACGACCTGATGGTACTACATCGTGTCAATGATCTCGCGTGTTGCAGATGTTTTGCTGTAACTCTCATGGGAGCAGCGAAGAAGTGGTTCCGAGGACTCAAGTCTAGCTCAATCTCGTCCTGGCAACAACTCTAGACTGTATTCTTGAGGCAATTCCAGGCTGCGAAGAATTTCACTGTTCCACTGGTTAGTCTATTTACTATTCGGCAAGGTCCAAAGGAAACTTTATGATCTTAACTAAATTGCTTTACCTCTGAATTGGCAAAGGTCAACAACCTACCTGAACGAGGAGTTTTAACTCTAATAATAGCTGGAGTGTGACCAGAAACTAAACTCTGGGAAGATTTACTTGAGTAATAATACAGAACCCTTGAAAACTTCTATTGTAGAGTTGGTCGGCATCTAAGGGTGGAATCTTCACGCGAAAATCTTTATAAGGTCATAAAGGAAGGAAGAAAGGATGCTGCTAAAGATGCGACCACAAACAACAACAATAATAAAATGTCGAATAAAAGGAGTAATGAACAAACGACTAATAAGCAGCCCCAACAGAAAAAACAGGAGGTTCCAAAAGCTCCCATGAGGTTCAATAACTAGACTGAACTGAACGCACCCATAGATCATATTTATGCGGTCACAAACTAACAGGAGAGGTATCGTTAATCAGAACCAATGAAAAGAGATAGAGCGAGGCACGACCCCAACAAGTTCTGCCGGTATCACAATGACATTGGATACGATACCAATAACTACTTTGCCTTGAAAGATGAAATCGAAAGATTAATTAAAGAATGGCGGCTGCAGTAGTACACTAAACTGAACAATAAAAAGCGAGAAGAAGACCGACAGTGACCTCCAAAAATTCAACGCGAGGTGCGAACTATTTTTGGAGGCCCGCACATTGGTGAAAATTCGAAGAGAGCATAAGATAGGTACGCACGAGAAGCGTGACAGCAACCATTAACTAATGTCATGCATCTCGAGTAGTGACCACGAAAGCTTCAGCGGGTACCGGATATGGATATTACCTTTACGGAACAGGATGCTAGGGAGGTCCATTACCCGCACAATGATGCATTGGTCATAAAGATCAACTGTGGAAGCACACAGCTATGGCGAGTATTCGTCGATAATAGCAGCACTGTCGACATCCTGTACTATGACGCTTTCAAGAAGATGGGGTTGAGTGAAAGCGACCTGAAGTCCGCTGTCACCCCACTCTACAGATTTATTGGTAACAGTATAATGCCCAGGGGCATGATTGAGTTAATGGTCAATGTTGGAACCTATCCTAGGGTTTCAACAGTAATGACCTAATTCTTAGTTGTGGATTACCCCTCTGCATTTAATGTTGTACTAGGAAGACTGACACTGAGGGAACTTTAGGCGATAACTTCAATCTATCATCTCGCTATAAAGTTTCCAACTCAATAAGGAGTAGGCGAGGTGTGAGGCAACCAATATGATGCGAGAACTTGTTAAAATATACTCAATAAAGCTCGCAACAAAAAATATGACACCTCGCATGATGATGGTCCAGCTATAAGGAGAAACATCAAGAAAAGCATTAGAAGCATCAGGTGAAGCGTCAAGCGAAATGTCAATCGATGACCTCGATCCTCGAGAAATTGATGGTGAGGTCAAAACTGGACCTATAGAAGACTTGGAAGATTTTCCAATCGCTAGGTCTTCGAAGGTTCTTAAAATCGGAGCGAAGCTTCAAGAACCCGTGCGAGCTTCATTAATCACTTTTCTGAAATCAAATTTGGATATCTTCGTATGGCAACATTCGGATATGATGGAGATTTATCTGAATATCATATGTCACCGCCTCAATATAGATATAACGAGGAAGCTTGTACGGCAAAAAAGAAGAGTCATGAATCCAAAACGCTACGTTGCATTGAAAGAATAGGTAGAGAAGCTGCTCGAGATTGGATTCATTAGGGATTCTTTCTATCCAAACTGGCTTGCAAACCCAGTTTTAGTAAAGAAACCCAATGGGAAGTGGAGAACTTGTATCTATTTCACCGACCTTAACAAGGCGTGCCCGAAGGACAGTTTTTCCCTTCCGAGAATCGACCAACTCGTAGATGCGACGTCGGGACATGAACTGTTAAGCTTTATGGACGCATATTATGGATATAATCAAATCCCCATGTACAAGCTTGATAAAGAGCATACTTCGTTCATCACTGACCAAGGATTGTACTGTTACAAGAAGATGCCTTTTGGACTCATCAACTCGGGAGTGACTTATCAGTGTCTTGTCAATTTGATGTTTGCAAAACAAATTGGCAAGACAATGGAAGTATATGTTGATGACATGCTGGTGAAATCGAAGGGAGTTGAATATCATATTAAGCATCTCGATGAGATGTTCAAAATTATTCAAAAATATCAGATGAGGCTAAACCCCCAAAAGTGCTCATTCGGGGTAGGATCTGGAAAATTCCTGAGGTTCATGGTCAACCAGCGAGGATTCGAAGCTAATCCCCAGAAGATACAAGCGTTAATCGATATGCAATCTCCCCACAAACCCAAAGACGTTCAAAGCCTAGCAGGAAGAGTGGCTGCATTTAGTCGATTTGTATCCAGGTCAATAGATAAGTGCCAACTATTCTTCGAAGTACTGAAGGGTTCGAAGAGGTTCGAGTGAATGGAAGAATGCGAGCAGGCATTTCATGAATTGAAAGCATACTTAGGTTCTTCTCCACTCTTATCGAAGCCAAACCGAAGGGAAAAATTGTATTTATATCTCGCTATTTCTAAATATGTGACAAGTGCTGCGTTAATTCGAGAAGAAGAAAAGATACAGTGACCGGTATACTACGTAAGTAAAAGATTGCTCGATGCCGAAACAAGATATCCAGAGATTGAGAAGTTGGCATTAGCACTCATCGTAGCATCCAGGAAGCTTCAACCTTATTTTCATGTGCACTCCATCAAAGTTTTCATGAATTTTCCATTAAAGCAAGTTTTGCAAAAACCTAAAGCTTCAGGATGACTACTTAAGTGGGCAATTGAGTTGAGTTATTTTGACATCAATTTTCAACCCCGCACTGCGATTAAAGGGCAAGTTCTCACAGATTTTATTGCAGAATTCACATATGATGTCAATCTTTCTATGGAAGTAATCGAAAAACTTGCTATAGATTTATCAAAATTATGGAAACTTTACGTTGATGGATCGTCAAACGAGAATAGAGCCGGTGCGGGCATAGTACTAATCAGAAAGGAACGTTAGTGACTAAGAGAACGTGTCAGGTCGCACGAGTAAGTTAAGTGCGATCTCTTCTGAGTAAGTCAAATGCGACCTCCATCCGAATAAAGTGCGACTTCCTCTGAACGAGTTAAGTGCGACCAAAATGAAAAGGAAACTAAACCAAGCTTCGTCAAACGGGTAATCTACAAAGAAAGGGAAACAAAAGTCTCTTTCAAGATCGACCAGTCATCTTATTTAAGTTATTACACAGTTATATCGTTACTCAAATTATATTTTCTGATTATACACTTACCTACTTCTACAATTGGGAAATATTGAGCCACTCTCACCTATATAAAGGGAGTTCAATATTGTTGTGAGGAATCTTCGGCTTCTGGGGAGAACTTTGGAGATTTATTATTTTTACTTCCTGGAAACTCAACGAAACTCTTGTAATCCTCCAGAAAATAGTAAACAACAATGGACATAGGCTCATCTTTTTTGGGATCGAACTACTATAAAATTCTTGTCTCTTTTACTTGCTTTGATTGATCAACCCTTTTCACACATAAGTCACATCTTGTAATTTCTTAAATTCATTGTTGACAAAACCTCCGTCAACACTTACTAAATTGACAAATCAATCACGAAGTGATCAAGTTTAATACATTTATTTGGGATGAAAAAATTAATATTGAGATTACTATTATAGCCTTACTTCTGGGTTCCTCCTGTCTCGTATGATCAACGTACGAATTCTCAATTGTTTAGTTATTTTATGTTTTTAACCTTTGGAGATTCGTAAACCATAATAGAAAATGGACGACTTTAATACTAGTAGAACAATACATCACAATCATCTATTGAGATAAGTCTAATTGAAATAAAATGCGTCACACATCTAATCATGCATGTATTACTCTAAAACAAAGATAGAAACAATAATATATAAGTCATTCATCATTTACTTATTCAAAGATAATGATAAATATAGCTGTTAATATCACATTATTAAGCTCTATGACCTCTGCTTGGGATTTTCCAGTAATTAAAAAAATTATGAAACAAATAAAAAAGAATGCTAATCACTCTCTTTTACACTTTTCTTTTAGTTTCCCAGTTTCATTCCTGAACATGTAAATTCTAATATAATTTGTATCATTATTAAAATTTTAAATTTAATAGTGAAAATCATGTTTTAAATAGTGAGATCTGAATAATGAAAAAAGAGTGTATTTAGTGCTCTGCACAAATAAAGCAAAAGCTTCCATTAATCTCCTCCACCGACCATGTTGTTTAAGTTTGGCGATGGTAGCATAATTTCGTTTATTCTCGAAATAAAAGACATCATTTTTAATGATCAATCTAATTTAAAGATGGTAATCTAGATAAACCACGACAATAAACAATAGAGTTAATCAATCTATTGTATTTGAATTCGACTGACACTCAAGAAGGAAACCGTGCGCAAAAAATATAGCTGAAGTGCATACAAATCTATGAGAGACACAAATAAAACTGTGTCAGATAAATCTTTTTGCTCTTTCAAATCATTGATTTGAATGAATAGTACCATAATAAACATATGAATTCCACCCAATAAGTCCTCAAATAAATTCCACTACCCTGGTACCATTCAATCCAAATTATGGGCCGAGCAGCTCGAGGCCCATTTCTCAGAAGAAGAAGCCCATCTTCAACACCCTGGGCCTGCAGCCTCCTTCCTTTATCGGGAAATTTACCTGCATAGATCAATTTTAGGCCAAAACTTTTTTAGTTTACTTTTTTAAAATAACTTTTGTAGTTACAAAAAATGACTTTTTTTAATTGTATTTTGGAAAGAGAAAAAATAGCATTCCAAAACTTTTTAGTCAAAAATTATCTAATTTTATCTCATCTTCTCTACACTTCCATTTTTTCTTTTCCCCCATTATTTTTCCTCCTAAATGTACCATTGCTCCTACTAAAACCCAAATGTGCACATATCTCTTTCTTCTCTCCAAGCACAGATCTATATTTCTTTCTCTGGTTAAGCTTAAAACTTTTCTGCCTTTCTCTCTCTCTCTTTGGTTCAGTTTGAAACTTCTCTGCCTATCTCTTTTTCTTTAGTACAGTTTCATTCTCTTCAACCACCATCTCTCTAGAGTTCAAATACAACTTTTTTTCATTTTCTTACCGTCTATTGTCTCCGATCTGCCATATGTTCTTCATTTTGTATCCGATTTGTTCTTTGTAATTTATTTGAAAAATGAGGTATATTTTTATTTTGTTTCAAGTCTATTCTTATCTGTAGTTAAAACTAAGTATGCGATAGTTGTACAAGATCATATATTATAGATCTAGTAACTAAGATGATTAAAAATATATTTGCTTAAAATTTTTATCAGGTACATGTCAAAGTCACAATTTGTGTCACTTATTATTAAAATTTATGTGACAATGTGTCAAAATAATAAGTGTGGTGGATAAAAATATTTTTTCCTTCCAAATTTGTGTCAAATAAATATTCGATCATGGGGCACACAAATAAATCAGTGACAATATTAATATGTATTTGACTGGCTACTAATATTTTGTGACAGTTTGTTAGAGCGTGTCATTCTATTTTAATATATTTATTTATGAGGCTTTTGTGTGATTAAAAGGCGTCACAATTATGTGAATAATTTTTGTGACATCTTGTCTAATTTTATTTTCCATTATTTATAACGCTGTGTTTGAAAGTAATCAAAATTTTATGATTGTTTGTCACAAGTGTAAGAGTACTTATGATCACAGTTTTTTTATATCGTAAACTAACATTGTGAGATTTTATCACATAATTTGTCAACTAAACTTAAATCTATGTTTTTGTTTTTGCATATATTGGCAATGTTGTTATTTTTCTAAATTACAATGATAAGTAAGATAACAATAACATGGGCATAATATGTAGACTTGCAAGAATTCGATCTCTTTACATACAACCAATCATAGACCAAGAAGTCATTCTAGAAACCATGTGTAATTAGTATTGTTTTAAAGTCTATGATTAGTGTATATGACCTAGAGTCAGATAATTTGTGACTTAGGGTCACATATTTTGTGATAGTCACGAGTTAATAATGATAATATGTATTTTCATAACTGCATTTTTATTTTTCAGTAATTAAAACTCAATGGATGACTTGACAATCTATAATCGATTTTCAATTTATGTTAAAGCTTTATCAAATATATACATCTTTTTTTAGATATTTTTATATTTTAGTGTGACTTAAAGTCATTGATTTGTAACGGACGATAACAAATAATAGAGGACGATAACAAATAATTGAAAATACACCTCTTAATTCATATTGATATGTTTAATCAGAGTTCATATTCCTGCATACATTATGTGTTATTATGACTCCAAGTCATAAATCTGAGATGAACAATAACAAATAATCGAGAACCTTTCATATTCCTGCATACATTATGTGTTAGTATGACTCCAAGTCATAATGTTACTTGCCTTTTCTCTTAAAACTTTCTTAACATTTTTTTAAATTAAAAAAAAATTGAAAAAAAGGAGGGCTTATTCGGCCTTTTTGGCTTTTTTGTTGCTTAAAAAGTTTTTGGGGTTTTTTTTTTTAAAAGTTGACTTAAAAAAAAGTGATTTAGCCCAAATTTAAACTGCTCAGGTCAATTTCCCTCCTTTCTGTTGCCTAAAAGCCCAATCCCCTGCCGCACCTCAGACGTCACAAGAACCTCATCTGTTTGCAGCTTCAATCCTCCAAATTCGGGCTTCTTTTTGTGTACCCAGAACGCAATTTGCTCAATTCAGATTCGAATTTGTATACCCATTACGTTAAATATAAATAATATTGGGAATTTTTGAAGCATGATTTAGGGGAAAAAAAAAAATTGGTTTCAGGTTTGTGCCCCTAAGATGCTCGACGAAATTCCTGAACGAATTCTTATAATCTTATCATGACCTTTTAAGGAGGAGTTGTGTAGTTATCCCACTGTATGAGATATTCGAAGAATCTACCTTTGATTTTCTTGTTTTTTTTTTTTTTTTTTTCCACTGTTACTCACAAAAAATAAAATAAAGAAAACCACCTCCACTACTCTAGCATATAGGTGTCCCACGTGTTGTTCCCTTCAACTCTGGAGAATTGCTTAACCATCTTCAACCGTTTCCCGTCTTCCTCCCCACCTTCCAAATCATTTTTCTAAAGCCAACCCAATAAAATAAAATAAAGATGGGTTTTTCATGGGCTTTGCTGAATTTCCACTCTTCAGTTTGCATGAATGTTTCAGAGTCTTTACCTTATTAAGTTATTCGGCTATCTTGGACTTTTGGGTTTCTCTCTTTTCCTCTTATCCATTTTCATGGCCACCCCAGAACCTATCCCAGAAGAGCTAGTCAACAAGGAAGTCTATTCGGTGTGGGCGCTTCCACCGGATGAGGTGGGTGCCAGGCTGAAGAAGCTGATGGAGGGCCTTCGAGATGAGTTCGGAGGAGCCCAGTTCGAGCCCCACATCACCGTCGTTGGCGCCATCAGTTCGACGGCTGATGATGCGCTCAACAAGTTCAGATCAGCTTGTGAGGGTCTCAAGGCTTATAACGCTAGCGTTGACCGTGTGGCTACGGGAACTTTCTTTTACCAGTGCGTTTACCTTCTCATTCACCCTACGGCTGAGGTAAATTAACGAACTTTCTCGTTGTTTGAGAGTAAAAATTTTCGTACGTGAAGGACACGTCTGCTATAAATTATGGTCAACAAGTAAATACTATGTTTTAGCTTTAATGGGTGTTTGAGTTGGGTGTTGAAGAGTGTTTGCAGGCTGAAAAAATCAGTGTTTGAATAAGGCATTATTACTTTGAAAGCTGAGCTTGCTTGGTTATGATGGCATTATACTTGTGTTTTTTAGTTATTAGTATTCATTATTCTGAAAAGAACCACCATTCCGTTCAACATAATTGTTGTTTTATGCAAAGTTCTAGTTTTCCATGTTTAGTGTAAACTTATGTGATCCCATCATTGGGGACCTAAATTTGATGCACACCTTGTCATAGGCTCAACTTTGTAAAGCATCAGATATGCTCATATGCATTAGGTGAACCAAACTTTTGTTGACTTTTCTGCTTTGTGCTGAAAATCAAAGCAGTATGATTCATCTATGTTATGGGGGGCTGTTATATGATAATTTTCTCCCTCTTTTGTTTTTAAAGGTGGCGGAAGCTTGTTCACATTGCACTGGACATTTCGGTTACAAGAGTTCAACACGTAAGTCATGTTTTCTGTTACCATTTTTGGAAAAAGAAACTTGGTTGGTTTAGTAAATTTTGAAGGAAATGGAAAAGAAGATAGATTGTTGAACTTTACATTTAGCAGACTATCATCATCAGGAATATAAATTGTAAAACTGCTTTTCGAATTCAAGTGCTCTGTTTCTGAAGAAAGAAAAAGAAAATTAGTATGGTGGTCTTGGAAGCTGAGACCTTAGAGTCACTTGGTATTCTTAAAAGTTTGGAACTGGGTAGAAGTACTAGTAAGGTGCCTTTAGTTAATTAGGTTTAATTCCATGGTTTTTCAACCATTAATTTCAAGCTTTTAAACCTTAATACATGAAGAAATGGACAGCAAGCTTAATGCATCTTGTGTCTTTTCAAGCCTTCTTCAGAAACTAATAGGATCTTTGCACGTTCAAACCTTTTTCTTTGTCTTTATGAACCTGAAATATGAACTACTTTATTCCCAAATTTGATGCAAAGCATACATACTTACACCTGGGCTTAGTAGCTTGCCAACTAATTGGACCCAAGATTATTCTTTATCGCTGGAGTATTTACAGAACAAATTTGCGCATACAATGAAGTTTCTGGTGCTAGATGAACAGCAAATTTTAATATTTTCTCATCTAATAAGAAACTTTTTTTCTCCTCGTTTACATTTCTTGCAGCATATATGCCACATTTAAGCCTCCTCTATGGAGATTTGACAGAAGATGAGAAGAAAAAAGCTCAAGAGAAAGCTAACATTCTTGATGACAGCATTAGCAGCCTGAGCTTCACCGTAACTCGCCTTGCATTGTACAAAACGGATACGGAAGACAAAACTCTCAAATCTTGGGAGAAGATTGCTGAATGCAACCTTGAACCCAAGTAGCTCTTCCTCTTTTCATCGTTGTAGTGTGCAAGTTGTAATAACTAATCACTCAACCATATGTGATCTCCCTTTGCCAAGTTACGGACAAATTACCTGTGTGATAGGCTTCTAGTGTACTCTTGATGTTGGTTATGCAGTTTGGTCTTTTTTTCTCAGAATTGTAAATCTAAAGTTTTAGCCAAGCTACATTTTCTCCTCGTGTATATGAGTTGCAAGAAACTGCAAATTGCAAATATAAACTCGAATTGCATAAGGAAAAAAAAAAAAAAAAGGTTTAGGACAAAAATACGTACATTTTAATAACTAATACCATTTTTACGACCTTTCTATAAAACTTAACTTTGCGTACGACCTTGAGTATCATTTTTGAAAATAGCTAAAACAAAAAGAATGGAAACTAGTAAAGCAAAAGAAACGGAGCGGAGGGAACAATTGCAAAGGATCAAAAAATTGAGGTAAGATAGTCGATCATGAACGATTAAATCGAAAATTCAGATCCAAAATTGTGAACAATTCAGCTTGGTTTCCTTCGATTCAAGTGCATTGTAAGGTTTCCTAATATTGAATTTGGTTTCTAGTTTGATTCATGTTGAGAATTTTGAGTTCTTTGAATTGAAATATGAAGATAGTATATATTCATCATCGAAAATCTAAAGGAAAAAAACAGTATGCATTCTTCGTTTAAAATTTGAAAATTAGAAAATATTTATTAGATTATTTATATCGAAATTGGTTTCTTATACATTTGGTGTCAAAATTTGCTTCAAATTTCTTCGCTTTTGATCTTAAAACGAAGCTATGGTTTCTACAAATTTGTTTCGACGAAATTAGGTAATGGTTTCTTTTAAAAAATTTCATTTATTATATCAAGAAACCAATTGAACAATTGGTTTTTAAGATATTCGCGGTCAAAAATAGGAGCTAGTATCTCATTTTTTTGGATAAAATTTCAGGAAACTGAGTTACATATATGTTTCATGCAACTTTTTTTTTCCCTTCAAAATATGACTCTGTAATTTAATATTGAATATAAATTGGTTTTTAAGCTACTTAGTTTCTAACTTTGGAATAGTTTCACGTTTATATGAATTTGGGACTGAATTGGATTTTTTAGAATGTTAGATATTATAATGAGAGACTAGTTTCTTAGTTCCTAATGTTACAATTGAGTATTGGTTAAAAGGTAGCTCAATAGTGGCCCTAATTTATTAGTGTAGAAATATAGGACTCCAAATACATTACTGGTTTCTTGTAAAAGAATTGTTGAGTGGAAATTAGTTGCTAATTTGTTTTCTAATAATTGTTTTCTAGATTTACTTTCAAACATGGAGAATGGTATCTAAGTTGCATGGTGTTAAAATTAGAGACTTATTGCGGTTAATAGTTAGTATGTGTATATGGTGTGGTTTCTGATTAATATGGTGTTAAAATTAGGGAGTGGTGTATTACTTTTTTGGGATTAAAGGTTAATACGTGGCTTGGTTTCTTAGTTTCTTAGTATTAACAATAAGATGATGCCTAATGTTGTTAAACTATATTTAACATGGGAAATGCTTATTGGTTTTTAGGCTTTATGTTGTCAAAATCGGTTAATGATTTCTGATTTGTTTGATAGCACAATTAAGATCAGATTTCTAAGTTTTTGGTTGTCAAAACTTGGCTATAAGTGGGTGTTTTTGGATAATGAGTTTTAACCCTTGTGATTTCTAGGAAACCTTTATGGTTTTCAGTGATTTAGTTAACTACAGGTCATCCTGCATATAGGAAACTAAATTGGTTTTTAGGAAACCCTTGTAGTTTCCGTTGATTAATTTAACTACAAGGCATCTTGCATAAAGGAAACTGAACTAGCTTCCAAGAAACCCTTGTGGTTTTTGTTGATTAACTTAGCTACAGGGCATCCTTTATACAAGAAACCCAACTAGTTTCAAGAAAATCTTTGTGGTTTCCTATTATATAATTTCATAATTAACTTGGTAATTAGTTTCTAAATTCTGGTTACAAATGAGCGAAATGAATATTACAATAATCTTTGTATAACATGATGGAAAATGGAATTAGAACAATGACTACGTCGACTTCAAGATGATAGGAATACTTGTTCCACCAAACTGTGGCTTTCAAAACTTACTGCAGCTGCTATCAAAAGAGCTAAATTTGAATCTCACAGTAAAAAAATCAACTATTGAGTATCAAGTTAGCAAGGGGAAACCAACCATGAAAATACACAATGTGGCACAATGAAGTTCTATTTGTGATTGAAGAAAAATGATAGAAACGCAATAAGATTTCCTCTATGCTTTATAGTAGCAAATGGCTCAGCAATGACAAATAATTTGCTAGAAGAAATGATGATAAATTTAGGTACTTCTTCTTCAATACAATCAAATGAATACATAGATGTGAACATGTTACCAGATTCTATGGAGCTAGGGAATAAATTTGCTGAAGAATTACTAGAAAATGAAGATGAAGAAATAAAAGAAGTACAAAAAATAATGAATACAAAAGTAATCTTAAACCCAAAGATCTTGGAGGTTGGGAAGGGACAAATATACAAAGACAAGGAAGTCGTGACAAATGCTTTGAAACATTATACAATAATAAACCATTTCTAATTTATGATATACAAATCTTGCAAAAAGGAGTATGAGCTGCTATGTTAGGATGGTAATTTAAATATAGCCTCATTTATTATTTTATCAAGTAGGTACGGTTTACGTGATAAATGCTTATTTTGTTAGATATGTAAGACAAACTAGTGTCTTTTTCATGCATTCTATGTTTGTTTTACTAAATGATTACTGTGCATCACCAAACCTTAGGTTGATGCTTAGTTTACTAGAGATTTTCATCATATATGCATAGAATGAAACTTTTTCAAAAATTGATGTTGAGTTGAATCTGAATCCCTTGTTTTTTCCTTAACCGTATAGAATAGTTATTGTTATATAACTAATGATAATTGGAATAAGATTACTCATGAATTTTGCTTTAAGAATCGTTGAACTCTATGTTTATATTGTAAGGGGATACTCGAAGTTCAGATTTGGTTTACTTTTGGCTAAAAAGAAACTATATTGTGAACTAGTATAGTATTCCTATGCCCCAATACTTTTTTATAACCAATGTTTTTAAAAATTGTTTTCAAAATTATTTTTATTAAAATTTGAAATGATGTTGCAAAAGAGATATACGCACTCGAGAATGGCATCAGACAGCCTATCCTATTAGAACTTTATTTCTGGGGCATTAAGTGTTGATTTCAATTGTGTTATATGTATATTTTTGGGACATTAGATTGTGTCCACGAAGTTTTCTTTACATCAAGGACTTATAGAGTCTTTGGGTTGGCTTCCATTTTGGTTTTCTTTGATGAGTTTTACAGTAGATAAAAGGTTTGAAATACTTTTGAAATTTCCTATGTTTGGATGCTTGCATTTGAGATTGAAGTTTGCACTAATATTTTGTGTTGGTGATTTCCTATTTGGGTGTTCTAATCTTGCATTTGACTAGAAGTGGTTTGTACTTTGTGTTATTCCTCACTCTAATCAGAGAGCAAAAAATGGTTGTGAACTGTTGAACTCTCTTTGTCATATTCGATCTCTAAACTCATTTATCTTGTGTGTTGTAACACAATGATTCTTGTCCCTCATCTTTAACTCTATTCTATTATGTCCTGTACTTGAAATAAGACTTTTGTTAGAGACACTGACTCAGAAATTATATAGGTCCACGTTCTACATATGGGTATATCCTAGGAGATTGTTGAACTGGTTTGATCAGGGAGATGGTATTCTTATATCTGGCATTTGGCCTATTGTTCTAGTTCGATGTCTTATGAGCAGTGTTCGTAGTCATGTGTTTTCGGCTTTTAGCCATGGTTATCATTGTTATCTTTTCATCACTTATATACTTGAGGTTGTCATTACTAACTATGGATGTTGAGGTTCTTATACCTATTGTTAGACCATCTTATGACTTTGTATCTCTTTGGGTGCATTCTTATCCCATACTGTTATGTGGCTTAGTGTAATGGCGGGATTTTGATGCCAAGTGAGGAGTGTCTATTTCACATGCTTTCGTTAACTTGTGTTCGGTTAATACTCTTAAATTCTAAAGTCGAGTGTTCATTACACTTCCAGTGTCTATTTCTTGAGATCTTGTTTCTACTCTCATTTTGTACTTGAATTTCATGACAAAATTCATATGAGGAGGGGAAAATGTAAAAACTTTGTTTTTAAGGGATAAAATGGATATTTGACCAAGTTTAAAAAAAAGATAATATATATATGATTGTCTCTCTCTCTTTCTCTCTCTTCTTTCTCCTTCCCCCAACGCCTTTGTCTCTCTCTTCCTTATCTCCCTCTCTCACTCGGCCGAAGACTAGAGGAGTTGTCGCCGCTGCTCCGAGCTTTGTCTGACCTGTTGGTGGCCCAGCATAACCTCACCGCACAGCCAGAGTGCCCCGCCGCCGATCTCGCAAAGCCGCCGAGCTCTTCCCCGCCAAAAAATGCCATTGTTGATCGTTTAGAGCTTTTCATCACTAGTGTCATTTCGGGCCATTCCAGCTCAGGTTCTTAGGCTCATTAGACTCTTCTCGTCGAGAGAAAGCTCCAAATATATATATATCATGACTCTATTTTGCCCAGTTTGAAAGTTGTCATTTTTTGGTATTTTGAGTTTCAAATTTCAGTTTTCAATCCGACCGTTAGATTTCGTTTTTGTTGTCATTTTTGAAATGTACACGAAAAATAAAGAATTTTGATATGTATATATATATATATATATATTGACTATATTTGATGACTGACACGACAATCAATATCATGGCTTAGATTGTATCTAGTTTTGTATGCCACCGGTCTAGTGTCAGTGCATATCTGAATTGGTCGAGTTATATATTTAACTTAGCTATCTTAGACATTAGGAATTCAATGGAGAGTTCTACTCATTGATTTAAAGCTCCATTGAGAAGTTAGTTTTTCCCAAGTGAGCGATCGAGGGTATAGAATTAGTTCCTGACCCTTCGAATGATTGTCCAATCAGCATCTTAAGCATCTAATAGGGTGGTATCGCTATTCTAGTGAGATAGAAATTCAGTTATCTCTCTTTTACATCTTTTTTGAATAAAACTTATTTTATGTAACATATGAGAACAAACATGATTTTAAAACTTTTAAATATCTATGATGGAATTGAATGATATTTTTTATGTATTAGATTACTTTGGGATTTTTCTGAGTGTAGGTTATTTTTAGATATGTAAAATAAGATTGTTATGCTACCTAATTTTCTATAAAATTTAATTAACTATAAGTCCATATCTGAAAGGCTAAAGAAATACCAATCAACTTATAGGAATCCTTTTCATTCACAGATTTCCCTTTCTTTGATTTTTTACCTTTGTTAGATTCCACTTTCTTCTTCCCCTTCCCTTTTGAATCTATGTGTTTGTCCTCAATAATACCAGAATTTTTTGGTCCTTCAATGACTTCAATCTAGACTTTAGATACTTTAATATGTCCCTAAATAACTCTCTACCTTCTATATCACCAACATTGACAAGATCCTCATTAGTTTCAAACGATCCATTCAAAAAAATATCTTCCAAAGTTACCTTATCAAACCTAGGATATTTTTTAAAATATTTGTCAAACAACCTAACTCGTTTGGTCTCGAAAAGAGTCTTGTCTATATCACCCATACATAAAAGAGTAAAAGCAATGACAAATTCTTGAATGCCAAACCTTAACAGTTTTCCACCTATCTTAGACCACATCTTATCCAGATTTGGTTACTTAACCTCTCTTAAGAGAAAATGATGGATTAATTAACCTTGATCTACTAGTTTGTGCTGATTAAGAAAATAACCAAAACAGATATTCTTAAACATAGAAGAAACATGATCACCACTAGTATTCATAACTCTTCTAATATTATTTATTTTAGTAACATAATGGAAGAATACAGGCTTGCTACCAATCCTATGTTCTAGTTTAATCGTATATTCCTAATCCTACAAAAAAAAAAACGAACATAGATCCACAAATATAAGAAATATATAATGTAATAAAGAAAAAATATTAAAAACTTAACAATGTAACAGATGTTAACACAAATTAAAGTCATCGGCCTAACTAACAGTTTCAGAGGATGGTAGTTGAATCATAACAGGGTAAGAGCACTATTCAACAATATACATAGAATATAAACAAAAAAGCTTGACTTAGCAACCGTGCATTATACAAACAAGAAATCAAACAGGTTTCCATGAAACAACAAGGGTTTCATGTTATGTTCTTAGCTATAGGATATTTTTCAAAAAAGAAACCACGTTGGCTTTTAAGAAACCCTAGTGGTTTCCAGTGATTCACATAGCTACATAGTATTCTGATACATGGAAACCTAACTCGTTTCTAGAAAACCTTCATGATTTCTATTATGTCAAGAGAACTATTCACCACATATTCATGGAAAATAAACAATAACAACAACAGAAATATGATTAATTATAATGAGACATTACATAAATTTGAAGCATTGATGAGTAAACTCAACTCATGTTTACTTCTAAATAAAATTTAAACAGCAAATTAGTTGTATTTATTCATTCATTAAACTAAAATGACCAACAACATAAATTTCTAGCAACAGTGCATTATGCAAATAGGAAACCAAATAAGTTTCTATGAAATTACAAGGGTTTTCTGTTATGTACTTACCTTTAGGACATTTTTCAAAAAAAAACTACATTGATTTTCAGGAAACTCTAGTAGTTTCTAATGATTTAGATAGCTACATAACATTCTAAAGCATAGAAACCTAACTGGTTTCTAAAAAACTTTTGTGGCTTATATTGCGACGAGAAAACTATTCACCACACATACATAGAATCCCAATAAAAAATAACAATAATAGAAACATGATAAACTATATGAAAATGAGACATTCATACATTTCAAACATTGATGAGAAAACCCAACTCATATTTACTTCTAAATAAAATTTAAACAATATATTAGCTATATTCATTCATTCTTTGAACTAAAATTACCAAAATCACTTGCACAAAACAGTAGAATACCTCAAAATCCAAAGAATAACACCTTGGACAATACAGAAGCAACTATCATTCTATATAGAAAATCAACCATGAATACTAATAGATTCCTTCTGTATTATCTGAACCTTAAGAACTTCAGAATCTTTAACTGAAATCTTCTTATTAGCTCGACCTTTAACTCGACGATTCTTACGAGACGGTCCAGCATCCTCTGAAGATGATATCTTCCTCTTGCTTCCAAATAAAGGCAAATTAAACGCAGTATCAGGGTCATCCAAAGAGGGTTCTTTCCTCTTCTCAACAAATTGGAGCAAAATTGGCTGAGAAACTTCCCCCTTTTCACCAACATATTGAGAAATCTCCTTTGAATTAGAAATTAGAGATGCCAATTATACCCGAGTTTCAACCATGGTTGAAACTAAGAACTGCGTGATAAATACCCTGAAGAAAAGAGGAAGAAAAGAAGAAGACGGGAAAAAAATAAAAAATGGCTAAAGATTTTACAGTTTGAAATAGAAAACCTGAAAACCAACCACTAAACTCTCAACTTGCTAAAAAATCGGCGATGAAAACTGAGAAGACGAAGATGGAAAAAATCGAAAAAGAAAAGAAGATCAAGATGAGAAAACTGATTCAAATACCCACGTGAAAAAAATTTGTACAAAATTAAGTAAATTGGGCTAGGTTGAATTATTGAGCTTTTTTAAAAAAAAAAAATCTGTACCCCATGTCATTTTCCAAAAAAAAAAAGTACAAAGAAATTGTGTAGTCAGTCTCTTCTTTAATCAATCCAATTGGTGAAATTGAAGGGTCTCGATATCCTAACGATGAATTAGGTTAGTAATTATTGTTCAAGTCCTTCAAGTATATCGTAAAGATAATCTGTAAATTTAATAGCATGGATCAGGATATGGAAATTGACAAATATATGAGATAAAAGAAAATGTCAAACTTTAGATGCTTGAAAACCAAGATTGCAACCCTTTATTTTTATTTTTTAATTTTCAGGCAACAAGATTAAGATGTCAACTTGAATTAGAAGGAATGTGTCAAATCTTCTCTCTTTCTTTTCTTTTTCTTAGGGAATTTTGAAGATAGAATTGAAGGTCTAAATGCCATCGTTCAAATTTGATGATGAGAGGCATTTTTTTAATAACGAATCAATCTTACTTTGAGGAGTACTACTTGACCACTGCTTATTACAAATTTAAAGAAAAATCATACACACACTATCAAGATTTGAATTCCTGATCTCCCAAACTCACACACACATCTCTCAAATCTTAGATAAACTGAGCTAGCCCCGAATAAGACAATAATAGTGTTATTTACATGCCCTTATTTACACCTTGAAGCATTGATGTACTGACAAAGTGTATACAGAAAATACCTATCACTTCCGTCGGACCAAAAAAAAAAAACCTAAAAATTCTTTCTATTAACAGTAAGGAAATATAAAGGCGAAATTAAAATAGAAAATTGAAGGAAAACTTCTAGAGTTTGACCTACGAATTGTGACTAAATTAAATTCTGTCATAAATAATTAAAAAAAAAAAAAGGTTTGCCAACTCAACTAGAATTCGCTAAACTTGTTATTTTGGCTTGGAACGATATACGGGATCATGTAATCCCACGTTTTACGCTCCTCATCGAGCATTTTTTGAAATGGAAAGTGGAAGATTTAGACAACTATTTAATTACATTATTTTAAGGGTCCTTATTGCTTTTGAAAAACTTAGATCTACTCCTACGTTACGTATTATAAGATAAGAAAGCAACATTAAGAGACATTTACGTGTGTGTGACCCGCATAATTGTATTCTTAGTACGTGATGTTGACTTTTTCGTGCGTAAAAAAGAAAAGAAAAGAAAAGAAAAGAAAATAAAGGTTAGGGGCGAACGTGTTCTTATCCCACAAACAAGAGGGTACGGCCTGCTGCGAATGAGATAAACATTAGACTTAGACCAATTGGCAACAGCAGAGCAACTACCAGTGTAACAACCAGAAAAGGATA
Organism: Parasponia andersonii; assembly: GCA_002914805.1. Lineage (NCBI taxonomy): Eukaryota > Viridiplantae > Streptophyta > Magnoliopsida > Rosales > Cannabaceae > Trema > Trema andersonii. Next base: position 492,464 of record JXTB01000192.1, on the reverse strand, counting down.
ATGGTATCATTAATGGCCTGGGTCTTATGGGCCTTACCACATCCACCATAACATACTGATCTAAACTTTTAATTTTATCATCTTCCTGACTTGTACTTTTCAAAATTACCTAGAAACAGTATCAAAGAATTCCCCCCTAAGCAAAAACGTGTTTGTGTAATTAGGAATCTCCACTTATGTACAACCATATGGTCCACTGTAATACACGGCCATGATGCAAGAGACAGGTATAAATTGTATTCATGGAGCATTATTGTGGGAAATTCATTTTATTTATTAATTTATTGAAGAATTCCCCCCCTTTTTTTTTTTTTTTACTTTGGATCAAATCTGATTAATAGAAGTCAATTCGGGAAAGACCATTAAAAATAAAAATAAAAACTGGACCTACCAATCATTGGATAAATCATTTAACATATATATTTTCTATAGGCTTGTCTTACTTTATTACAATAAACATATTTCGGCAACTCTATTACTAATAGTTCATTGATTTGAACGAGTCTTTCCTTGTCACGTTGAAGAATTTTGCAATTTGCAACCCACTTGCCTGGTGTGTCTATAAAATTCAAAAAAAATATACGTATATATATATATATATCATATTTTATTCTAAGATAGATTAGTAATATTCAAACTTTTTATGTATATAAGTAATACATAGGTTGTTTTCTTCTTATATGCAAGCTACCCAACTTGAATGTTGTACGTATTAGCATTTTCGGCGGGTCCACATTATTGTAGAATTATTTTCCTTAGTCCTTCTTCTATGGTTTTTTCGTATATATGACCAACAACGTTTAATTTTGTGGTGGTTACTAAATCCATCCACTACTCTCCAAAAGGTCCGATAAGAATAAAATGCACCTTTTGAATAGGCCTATATTCATTTTGAAGTTTATCATTTTTCTATATTATTTGTCCTGAGTTCACAAGCATAGCCATCACATAATGCATTTGTTAATTGATATAATAAGCACCGGGGAAAATAAAAATTGATGTTGTAGATGGTAATAAATAATCAGCTAGTAAATTTGTAGTGGTAATTTAACATAATTTGCGAATGAAGAGAGAGGAGTTTTTTCTTTTATTTTATTTTATTTTGAGAAAAGGTTTATTGATTATGCCCTTTCGTACATTCTTATAAACAAGACAAATATAAAACTAAGTAACCTTGTACTAATTTTGTTCCCTAAAAAAAAAAAACCTTAAATTAGTTAAATGTTATATTTTGGCTATCCAAACAATGAGATATTTACTAATTGTGTTTGATTTAAAATATGAACTCCCTTGTAATTATATATTAATGACAATATTTTTCTTTTTTTCTTTTTCCCTAATAAGACAATATGTGTATAAGTTAAATATGTTTATTTCTTTTTTCAATCCAGTGTAGGACGTATAGATGACCAGATTGTAGACAACTATACAAGACAACCATATCCCATACTACTTTTTTTTTCCCCTGTATTCCTTTTTTTTTTTTTTTTTCAATAGGGAAAATTAAAGGCAAAAGATATTAGTTGTCTATTATATTTATTTATTATTTGTCGTTTATTGTTATCCATTATATTTTGAAACAATTGTCGTGGTGTTTAATGTAGAAGTAGAAGTTATGTCCAGATTTGTAATTTTCTTTTTTTTTTTCGCTTTCATACATTAACCAAGTCACAAAATGAAAATGACCACTAACGACGTCGTTTGCGAGTTGTTTAACTTTTGCTTCGATCATTCTCCCAGGAATTAGAATAGTGATCCAATCACAACACAGGTTGACAGGTTGTCCTCGGTGCCTTTTGACGAAAATCACGTGACTTTATAGCAAAGAAAAGATCTAAACGGCAGCCGCCGTTTCAATCGGACGGATCCACATTCACCGACTTAACAGCGCCGTCAACTAACAGTAACCAGCTCAGAGTTTGTCCAAACCACGCGCTGAAATATCTCTATCCCCTGACGCGCTCTCCCCAATCCCGAATAAAATTCAGTAAGTAGCCAGGTGGGACCCACGAGCTCCAGCTCCGCCATCCCTGTTTGCCATATTCTTCCGTTCTACTATATTACCAAACCACCCCCCAAAAAAAAAAAAAGAAAAAGAATTAGAATTAGAAGATACTTTTGCCAATAAAACCGTCCCGCGAGTTTAGCAAATTATTTAATTTTCAATTTTTGATTTTGATATTCTTCTCTTGATCTGGAAAATTTGAGAATGGAGACAGCTAAAACGACGGCGTTGAGGTTCACTCTGGGGAAGCAGTCGTCCATGGCGCCAGAGCGAGATGATTCGGAGCCCCGGAAGGAGGNTGAGTCGGTTCGGATCGATCCGAGAGTGAGGCTCATGTACTTGGCTAACGAGGGTGATCTCGATGGGATTCGGGAGCTGCTGGAGTCAGGGATCGACGTCAATTTCCGGGACATCGATGATCGGACGGCTCTCCATGTCGCCGCGTGTCAGGGCTTCTACGACGTCATTCAGTTGCTTCTCGAACGCGGTGCTCAGCTCAACACCAAAGACCGCTGGGGTAGCACTGTAAGAACTACGAAGCGTTTTCACATTTATTTATTTATCTATTATTGAATATGAGTGGTAACGGTGTGTCATGGTAGTATTGATATTGAAACAATGAACAACAGCCTCTTGCAGATGCAATTTATTACAAAAATCAAGATGTTATTAAGCTTTTGGAGAAGCATGGAGCAAAGCCTGTGGTGGGTTTGATTTTTTTTTTTTTAAAATTAAATTTTAAATATCTTTATATATATATTTATATATATATATGCTTTCTTGTATATTGATTTTATGAGATTTTATCCTCTCTCTTTTCTTTTCTTTTTTTTTTTTTTTTTCAGATGGCTCCTATGCACGTCAGACATGCCCGTGAGGTCCCTGAATATGAAATTGATCCGAAGGAACTTGATTTCTCCAACAGTGTTGAAATTGATAAGGTAATAATACGTATTACTTGTGTTGTTGGTGTTGGTCAACGTCAAAGGCCGACTTTTCATTGAGCTGGGATAATTTCTTTTTTACTCCATTTCTTCTTGATATTTTGCAATAAATGCATCGTATAGAATTGGGCTGGATTGTTTTTCTTGAGTTAGATTTTTGGTTAGTAATGATATTTTAGTTGAATCTTAGAGGCCACTGCATCTTAATTTTCTTGTTAATTTAATTGCCTTTGATAATGATGTCGTCTTGAAATTCAACCTTGTGGGATTCCTCAGGGAACTTTCCGAATAGCGTCATGGCGTGGAATAGAGGTTGCTGTGAAAAAGCTTGGGGAGGGAGTGATTGTTGACGAGGATAAAGTGTGAGTTTTTCAAAACCTTGTAATTCTTCTTAAGATTGTTCATTTTTTCACTATTATGGTCTTCAAAAAAACCCCTTTTTCCAACTCAGGCGGGCATTCAAAGACGAACTTGCATTGCTGCAGAAGATACGGCATCCAAATGTTGTTCAATTTCTTGGTGCTGTGACTCAAAGTAGCCCGATGATGATTGTGACAGAGTATTTGCCCAAGGTTTTTCCCATCTTTTTTATTTTGTTGTTATAGAGTCAAATAGAATTAACTAGCTAATATACTTCAACAGTTCCTTTCTTTTACTTTCCGATGATGATTGTAGTTCAATAGATTTTGTTTAAAGTTCGTGACTCTGTTTTGTTGGTGCTCTTTTAGCATTCAGACTGGAAGAGACTCCTAAATTGTGTAATGCTTAGATAATATAGTTGGGTAAATAGATAAAGGATGTTTATTTGTTCAGACCTTTATTTTCTGCATTATGGTGCAGGGGGACCTACGAGTATTTTTGAACAGGAAAGGAGCATTAAAACCAACAACAGCTGTAAAGTTTGCACTTGATATTGCAAGGTCTATTACTCTTTCTAACTTGACTTAATTGTCAATTTTGGAATTGAGTTTTTATGTTTTCACAAGAGTCCGGGGTTAAAAGCTGAGGAATGTTATACAGTGCTAGCGGGGAAGTCTAAGGAAACTTCTAATGACTTGTGGATAGGGAAGAATATGTGGTCAAGAGTACATATAGATGAAAAAATTGAGTAGATAACCTACTACCTACCTAGATTAGCAAACTCTTCTCTTATCATGAATGCCTCAGCACTAACCCTCAAAACCAGTGTCAGCCTGTCTCTGAAATATGACTTGTTCATCGAGCTTTTAGAACTAGAAGATGTTATTGAACAAGCCTGAACTTTTAACATTCAGAAGTTTTATGCTAGCGTGTTCTGCATGGAAAACTCTTTGAAAACTTTTGGTGTGTGATCTGATCTTCATTTGCAATTCAGGAAAAATTAATGCTATACTAACTTTGATCCCTTTAGGGACATTGGTGGTGTTTGTGATTTTTCATATTGCAAAATCAAAAGAAGGGAAGTTATAATGGCAAAAATTGATGTTCTGTTTTTGATGTTTTGCAGGGGAATGAGTTATTTACACGAGAATAAGCCAGAACCAATAATTCACCGTGATCTTGAGCCTTCGTAAGTTCTTTTTATGAACTTTATTTTTATACCAATCTTTGGATTTATTCGCAAATGACAAATGCTAATATTAGCAATAAACATTAAAAAAAATTATTAACTTCGTCCGTTGTCCAAATGCTCATCCTCATTTTTTTTCAACTTTTCTTATGTGAGATAACAGAAATATATTGCGTGATGATTCTGGGCACCTGAAAGTAGCGGACTTCGGAGTTAGCAAGTTGCTGACAGTTAAGGAAGATAAGCCTCTGACATGTCAAGAAACTTCTTGTGAGTGTTGCTTTATGTATTGATACAATGCTTATTGCTGGGATGGTTTTGCAATCATATATCGGAATGGAAAAAATATCTGTGTCGTTTATGTACTTTCCTTATGTATTGAATGACCTTTCTTATTAGAAAGCAACATGCCACCTGATTAAATTATGGTTTGTCATTTGGAGTGTGTTAATTGTATTTGACAGGCCGATATGTGGCTCCAGAGGTTTTTCAAAATGAAGAATATGATACCAAAGTTGATGTGTTCTCATTTGCTTTAATTCTGCAAGAGGTAAAGATGTTTCTTTTTTCTTTAATATCAATATTTTACTCCTGTATCGAAATTGTCCATGAAATGATTGGCTTTCCCATGTCTGTACATGCTCTGCTACTAGTCCTTTCTTTTTAATATCTATTGTTCTAAGGTATTCGCATTAAATTATGCTGACTCGAATTTTTTACTTAGTATGTTTTTTTTTCCCTTTCTCGGAAGATTTTTAGTTATTTATTTTTGTTTTCAATTATGTAATTTGTTTGAGGTTTATGCTCAAATTTATGGTTGATTTGAGGCATTAGGTGGTTCTGACTTGTGTTTTCGAGACAAATTCAATTGGTTGTATCAAGCTTGACTAATGTATATCTATGATTTTCGTATTGTAGATGATTGAGGGCTGTCCACCATTTTCAGCAAAGCAAGATACTGAAGTTCCTAAAGTATATGCTGCAAGCGAACGTCCACCTTTTATGGCTCCAGCAAAACGTTACGCACATGGGCTTAAAGAGTAAGTGCTATAATTTGAAAAGATTTTTAGTTTATTTCAGATTTATTGTCTGTTGATTCTTTCCTTTAAGTCAGATTTTGTCTTCACTGGCTCTTAAGTTCAGAACTTAGAAAATAGGAATCTGGTGCCACTGTTATGAAAGTTTGAGGTCGTTTCTTGAGAACGAAACTGCTCCTATTACTTCTGCAACTTTGTTTAGTCTGGTTGTTTTCTGATTCCTGCTGATAGGTTGATCGAGGCCTGCTGGAACGAGAAGCCGGCTAAGAGACCAACATTTAGGCAAATAATAACAAGGCTCGAATCAATACACAACACTCTTGGTCACAAGAGACGTTGGAAGGTTTGTACTCTTTGCAATCCATTTCTTTATGTGTATACCTGCAATGATATAATAGTGAAAAGTTATTCTACATCTTTTTGAGTCTAATCTTTTGATTAATAGAACCATTTGATAACTTACTCTGGACCTTGCCTGAATTTTTTACATGCTAATATTTGGTACATTTTGCTATGTTATTGAACGTGTTTGAACTCCATGAATTAGCGCATTATATGTCTAGTCTATCAGACAAATAAACTAGTCTAAGAAAACATGATAATATTGTACTGTGGTATTCTCTGGGATTTATTGATAGTTATAGAGCTGAAGGTTTCTTTTTCTCTTTGGATGCATTTGAACATGTACAGGTTAGACCACCACTGAAATGCTTTCAAAATCTAGAAGCCATGCTGAGGAAAGATCATTCCAATCCAAGCAGCCGTTCATCGCGATCTTCTACCAGCAGCTTATAATACAGGATCTTTCTTCCATCCAATACAACAGTTGTCGCGAGTTTTTCTTTCCATTTCAATGGCCAAAAAAAAAAAAAAAAAAAAAAAAGGGAGGAAGAAAAATTGTTTCATAAGACAGCAGCCAAGTTTTCCTTTTCTGTGCAATCTTACTGATGGATGATCTCGATGACATAAAAGAAAACTAATCCATTTTTTGTTTTTTAAAATTTTATTTTATTTACTCTCCCTTTGATTTTAAGGGTTGAGAATCACTTTTAGTATATGTACTTTGTTTTGTGTACATAATGTGCTTAATTAAGTCTTTTTTTTTTTTTTTTTCTGAGGCTACATGTGCTTAATTAAGTTAATTATAATATTTGTTCGCACAAAATTTTTCTCACTAATTGTCAACTTATTGCTTTATGTATTTGTTAGTGTCTTTTTTTTTTTTTTCAATTTTCTTTTGAAAATTAATTATTTTTTGAAAATTCTAAGTCATCATCGGCTTATTTGTCTTCGGCCTATTTACCAAATAGTTGGGCCTGAAATGTGTGATGACGAAGCTGTGTTTGGATGTTTTTCTCTCCTCTTTTTGGATTTCGACACTTATACCTAAGTTTTAAAAAATAACGCCAAAAATATGACCTCCCCAAAGTAATTATATTTCCATTTAACATTAAGTGGTAGGTATGTTTTTAAATATTTTGGTTGCAAAAAACTAGTAATTATTTAACAGAAAAACCAATAACTAGATTTTAAAGAAACTAATTTGATTACTAGAAATCAGAAAAAAGATGTTATTTAAGATCAATTTGTTTACTAGAAATGGGGAAATTTAGTTACTAGAAGGAAAGGAATCAGTTCAACATCCAATTCAACTAGTTGAACTTGAAGGGAGTTGAACTATGTGAAGTTGAAATCTCTCTCTTAAGTCTATATATATATATATATATATATATATATATAGGGCACCAATTCAGTAAGTATTTTTTTTTTTACTTATACATAGGTATTAATTTGGCTAATGAAAATTTAACATGCACATTTTTTTATTGTAAAAAGTAAGAGAGAGAAAGAGCATTAATGATGCACGTTTTTTCATGCACTTCATTATAGCCATTGGATCACTATTAGATGGTGATCCAATGGCTAAAAAAAAAATACCTACCCATAGGTAAAGAAAAAAAATACCTATTTGATTGGTGTGAAAATTTATGAATTCTAATACGATGGAGCGAGGATTGGGTAGTAATAAATATTTATTTAATTTGTATATCATAGTTAAACTCCACTTTTAATATATATATATATATATGGTCACCAATCTAGTAGGTATTTTTTTTTTTTAACCTATGAATAGGTATCTATTTGGCCAATAAAAATTTAGCATGTACATTATTTTATTGTAAAAAGTAAGAGAGAGAAAGAGCATTAATGATACACGTCTTTTCATGTACTTCATTATAGCGATTGGATCACCATTAGACGGTGATCCAACGGCTAAAAAAAAAATACCTACCCATAAGTTAAAAAAAAAATACCTATTAGATTGGCAACCTATATATATATATCTCATCAGCACGTGAGTTCTGGTAAACTTTAACTAAGCATCTGTTGTACATTTCTTTCTTGCGTAGAGAATCGGGAAATTGCCACCAATTGGGCGTAGCATTTTATAGATTTATATTTTCACTTATAGCACTTCTTTCTATTTTTTTTTTTTTACAATTATAGCAGTTCTTATATTAAATTTTCGAATCTGCACATTGTCATCATACCAGTTTATTACTTTCTATGCCAGTTGATTATCAACTAGTTTATAATTATAAACTGGATGAGAATTACATTGAGCTGAGTTGACCTCAATGCCTAAAAATTTTCACATAAACTATTTGATGATTTAGAGTTATATCTAATAATCGGTATGTATTTCAAAATATGTACCACATGTATTTCAAAAAAATAAAAGTATACAATGTGTATAAATTTACACTACAAATGTAAACCATTAATAAAAATTTACATTATAAATGTAATCACTCATATTTTATACATGAAATGTATATCTAAGACAATAGATATTTTGAAAGAAAATAAAAATGGGCATTTTTGAAATATGGTACCTAAAAAAATAGGTATTTGGAAAGAAAAAATAAAAATGGGCATTGTTGAAATATGAGGCACAACGTGTCTTAGATCTAAATTTCTCAAAGAAATTATAGAAAAACTCATTTTCCGCCCAAACGGCTCCCTCACTTATTTGATTATTATGGGGTCCATGATTGCGGAAATTTAATTTTTTATGGTGATTTTTCAAAAAAAAATTGAAAAATCCTGGATTTTGAAATTGTTTGAAAGATCCCACATTTAATTAGAAAAATACCACTTTTAAAAGTATGTATAAAATACCACTTTTTTAATAGATGAGATACTTAGAGTAACTAATCGGTGTCAAGTTATCCTAACTAACTAGGTTGGTTACTTGGGTAACCAAATTGGTTACCTCGAGTACTATTGAAAAATACTAATTTTGAATAAAAAATATAATTTTCTAAATACTTATTCAAAATGTTATTTTTTTAAAAAAAACATTAATCAAGTTATCTTAGGTAACTTGACCAATTACCTCAAGTAACTAGATTAGTTGCTCTAATTAACCTAATTGGCTACCTTGAGTATTATTAAAAAATACTACTCTTGAATTAAAGTTGTTTTTTCTTAAATTTTAGTTGAAAATGTTTTTTCGAAACTATTTTAGAAAGTGATATGTTTCTAAATACATCCGAGATGTTTCAACTAATTATAAGATTAGGGAATTCAGCTTTTCATTTTTTGGTACATTAGGCTTGAAATTTTGTACGAAGCCCAACATGATTTGGATTATGACTAATTTGGGCCCAAGTAACATTTTTAGGATCACAATTGTACGTATTACCATATTGGCTGTGTTTTACACATTTAGTAAAAGGCCCTTTTATACTTTTATTGTGATGAATGGCTGTTTTTTAGTTGACCTATTGTTTAAAAAATAAATCAATTTTATAAAAAATAAATTAATATATTTTTATCTATTAAATATAAAAGCAGTCACTTTTCAAATAAATTTCAAAATTCGGTCATTATTTATCAGTATTTGAAAAACAACTCCCCACAAATACTGATCCAAAATTCAGCCATCCCTTAAAAGCCCTACAATATTACTGGGATTACTATAGGTAGGTTATCTATGCTGCTAATTCCTATAGGTTACGGGTTACCCATGTAGGAAATCTGTCAAGTAAGGATAAACATTTAAAAAGAAAAAAAAAAAAGAATCCAACCTAACATCTTCTTGTTGATCAATCAAATTAAGCTTCTCAATAATCTGGCCAAGGAAAACACCTTCCATTCATTGTTTTCACGTAGATGGTTAAATTAATTACATTAAACTTGCTTGGGTTCATTTTATCGTTTTTATAGTTTGTTTATAATCTATTCGATTGTTAATTACTGGGGTTAACAACATAAAGCCAACCTAAAAAAAATATTAAAAAAAATTGTTAAGAAGGAAAATTTGAAAGATTTTGGTTTAATGAGAATATGATAGCAAAACGAGGATTGAGCCTAGAGGCCTATATTTGAAAATTTCCCATAAAATTGTCTCGTTTAAACAAGGGAGACACACCATGAAAAGAAGAAGCAAGTTCGAAACGAAAGGCTAAATAAATTCTACAATAAATCTAATCCTACAAATCATTATGGAGTCTTTTACAATTAACTTTTTTGTAACTTTTTTTAAAAAAAAAAATATTGAGTTGAATCTTATGTTCTAACAAAAATATGGTTTATTAACTAAACAAAAATTTAAGAGTAGTCCTAGCAACATACGTAATTTATATACAAAAGTCATATACAATTATGTGACATAATTTTTTAATTGTGTATGACTTTTGTGAGTAAAATTTGTGTATCTCTATGGTTACTTAACATTTGAAGGAGATAAAATTCCATAAAAAAAGATACTAACGCGCGCAATTATAGAACATAGGACAATTTCAATTTGCTACATATAAAATGTATGCAATAGTACTAAGTTGATCTTGTATATTATTTGGTACAAAATTTAATATACAACTGCAGTTTATCATAAATTAAATAAAACCTTAAGCACGTGTACCTAATCGGATATAGTCATAAACAGAATTTGAGTCTTTTTTTTTTTTTTTTTGGAAGAATAAAAACACTTTAATCTGCAAGATCTAGTCACGAGAGATCGGCCGAATTTTGGTTGTTTCTAGGCCTTTACCGCCACAAAAGGTATTTAGCTCTTACTAGATATGATGCCTTCTATGGTTGGTCATCTATCATTACATGAAATTTATTTATTTATTTTCTTTTTATTTTTCGTTAAAAAAAAAAAGAAAAGAAAATTACGACAATATCTAACAACGCAATCCAAAATCTTTTGGTAGTGTGAGGTTTTGAACACGCATCTCAAACAATACCTAGTTTTGGCAAACTTGTTCAAATACAAATCTGATTCTCCTTTGTTTTTATTCTCTTAGCTTTAGTTATTGAAGTTGTTAGCCTTTGTTTTCTCTCTTACATCTCAAGGCACACTTTTTCTTTGGAGTTAGGTTGACGCAAGCTAGTTTTTTGTATAATTACTAGCGTCATACTAAGAGAAGAGGCATCGCGCAGAAGCGTGTTATAATTTTGACCTAAACTTTTCTTATACGTACAATTCGTCGGTGACATACAGTACTATTTTGACTAGCTAGTGATTATAAGCACGAATTAATCCTTATCATCACTTGACTACCCTAGTCCCCTTTTTTGATAATATGGTAACACAAAATTGGTTTTGTTATCCATTACAATTGAGCAATATATATGACAATATAAGGTAGCAAATATTAGAGTAGAAGAGAAAGACAAAGGAATTAATCTGGTCCACTTTTAAGTTGATCCATATTAAAATTGAGCAATTTATATAACAATTCAAGATAGAAAATTAATGAAAGTAGAGGGAGAGAAAAAATATAGAAAATTGAAGGAGAAGGAAGGAAAGTCCCAACACTACTACACTCTTTTCTTTTGCATTCCCCCCCTATATATCCAAATTCACTACAAATTTGTGATGACTTTATTTTGATATGTGGATGTGGCTATTTGTTTTTATGTCTATTTGAGGGATTGGAGGTATAGCATACGATTCACCTCACTAGTCCACAAATTAATGAGAACCAATCCAGAATTTAGTCCCAAAAGAAAAACAAGAACACAAAAGAAATAGTTTATTTATTTATTTTTTGTGTTGCCAAAAAAGAGGTGTATAATTGCTGACAAAAAGAAATGAAATATAAAGGGTTAGTGTTTGTGTTTGCCATGCTCCTTGTGGTCCACCACTTGATTTTGGAACTGGAAACTTCTATAATTAATTATAAATCAGAGAGTAAGTTTGGAACCAAGTAATCATGAAATTGGAAATTGAAATAATAATTGTACTACTTTCAGGGCCTCCACCCAGAGAGAAAAAGAAACAATAATAATGATATGGCACTTGAAGTAAAGATGAATGAATGCCAAAGTTATGTATTTATGATGTGTCCACCTTTTCATCGTGACAATTTTAGTCAGTACTCTCTGTAATTCGTCATGTTCTGGTGAAATTTTAATTTTGAATTCTATATATACTTATAATATATGTTGTGTTCTGTATCGGCCCGATTTACAACTTTTACATTTTTTTTATGACCAAATGCTTGAATATTTTTTTTCGAACAAATTGGTAATGTATTTGTGGATATTTACCAACAACAAAAAGGTTGAACTAAGCTTCATTTGAGATCATTGAATTTGATAAGTTACAATAAGTATATATAACCTTAATTTCAAATGTCTCAAATAGAAGTACAAGTAACGACTAGATAGTAATACATCTATACTTAAAACATTGTATACAACTCAAATTATATAGACTCTGTCAAGCAAGACACATAAGCCATTTGTCTCCAATTCAAAACTCTCATGTCTTATATGTCTAATTTTAATTAATGCAACTATGTATATAGAAGTAATTAGTACTCCAATTGAAATGTTACACCAAGAAAAGTAAACCAAAATCTAGTTCGGAGAAATCCCACCACACATGAAGCAAAAAGCTTTGAATTGTCCCTTTTAGTAGGAGGTTATGTTACTTAGAAAAAAAAAAAAAAAACAATTAGTTACTCAATTTGAAGAATTTTAACTTTGACATTAAGATAGTACCTTGTCTTATATATGGTTTTCTCTCTTGTCATGGGGGCAGATGCACATGTATTGTATACCTTTTAAAAAGAAACAGGCTCGAAAACATGTACAGGTATCATCAATATAAAACATACTATTAGAAATACGAAGAAATCTGCCGAAAATAATTAAGTCGAATTTAACTCGCAAGAACCGGAAAATCCTTCTTAATTAATTAAGCTTCATGAACGAAGTGTTTCACCCCAAATTAGACGTGTGACAAGGATCATCACAAGGTTTTGGCTGAAAAATAACAATGAATTTGTTAATGGTGACAGAGTAATACACCTAAAACGGGAAGATTTAAGGTAAGCGCTAGGCAGCTATATATAAAGAAAATATATTAAAACTGGAATAGATGTCTATATATCTATTATTTTTTCATATATAGAAAGCTAGTTAGCCAGCTACAAAATCGAAGTATGGCAAAGGTAGTAATCATATCTTTATTAGCATGTCCATTAATAAGAAAGCTTAGTCAAAGAAACTTTTAACCACCATTGCCTTTTTTTTTTTTTAATCTTTTTTCATTTTCTTATTATTATTGGTATATATTGAATTCACTTTAATATAATTTCATTCGCGTTCTAGCTAGACAGACAACATAAAGTTCAGATATGTAAAACCAAGCTTTAGGAGGGGATGAAAAGAGAATCAAGTGTAATGCCCCAGTCAATTAGTGGGACCAATTAGCCAGTTATCATTTACTTTCGGAGGATGAGATAGTAGTTGCGTAAATCTATTAACTTCCAAAGCATGATTATTAAAAAGTTTCTGTCAATTCTTAATTTCCTCTTTAGTCTATAATGGGAAGTTGGTATAATTACTCAGGGGTGTATATGGCTTCTACACTCATATAGTAGTAATTCTAACTTGTTTGTATTTCTCATCACTCAAGACTTTTACTTTGATTTTATTATTTATTCAATTGACAAAACTGATTTGGCTTTGTAATATCAACGTCGTATATATATATATATATGATACGTACTGAAGTACGTAGTTATTATCACATGTTTTTTGTTTTTTGGGATCTCAAAATATTTTTTCCCTATTTTATTAATATTTTATGGTTTAGAGTTACCGAGCATGTGCCAATCTAGTTGGAATGCTTGAGCTTTATCCTAATATACTTTTTCTCCTTGTGGACTTTATTCAATTTTTTTTTTAAATTCTAATTTAAGTCTGTCACATATAAAACTATTTTATGCTTATTATTTGTTGGTACAATTTTATTATGGAAATGTTAGATCATGGTATCATTTTGGTTCAAATTTTTTGCAAGTACCATTAAAAAATCTCTCACTACATAATCTTGCTATATATAGCAAATTATTGTTATTTACCACCATTTCTTTCCTCTAAATCTGGCATCATACGATTAAAATTACTATAGTCACCAATTTTGTTTATCAATTCTATTAATCTTTTGAGCTCTGGGGTAAGCTTTTGAACTGAAATAGTAGTTCCCTTTTGATAAAGCCGCTCCAATAGATTGCTATTACTACATTAAAACATGTCATAGCAGGTGGCAGATGAGATAAGAAGTGCAACTTTTTTGGTTTTCTTTTCGTTTGAAATAAGTATTTTAAATTACTAATTAAGGTAATTGAACGGGTTCATAATTCGCAAAAAGAACTACATGCATGTGATTTGAATCCAAATTGCTAGACAACATGTTCTTCAACAATTATTACTTCATCAATCAATTAGCGGAGATTGAAATTCCCTTAAGCTTAATTAGGACATACATTTTCATAATTACGTAGTTGATTTGAGGAAAAAATTAAAGCTGAAGAAGGAAAATGACCACGAACTGTTTAAAGCTTTTGCATAGGAATTTAACTACTGACTCGTCATTAAGGGCATTTTTATAACCGACGTGAGCTAGATCAATTGTTTTTATTTGAACTGAAACCCCCAACACGCATATGCATATGTTATATGTATATATTTAATGTAGTAGTTAAAGAAGAAACAATAAATTAATGCTTATTTTATATCGCAAGGGTTACGACTTACTGGATATGTTAATTCACGGTACTCGTTGGCTAGCCCTTTTGTTGGGTCTCATAAGGAAGTAGAAACAGCCGGTGCAAATGGCGGAGAGGTGGATTTCATAAAAATTATCAATTATTTCTTAGATACATAACA